>JAOEGS010000789.1:0-62500 GCA_025447755.1 Corythornis vintsioides | reverse complement strand
ACTTTTAAAAACCCTGGGTTGCAGTGACTGATCTTGCTGCAGCACAGCAGATACCAACCAGCCACCTCCCCACAGAAGCTGCCCAGACACCCCCAGTCAATGGAAAGATGGCCAGCCAAAAGCCCAGAGTTGGTCCCCAAAGGGCCACCCCTCCTGCCACAGCCCGTTCCTATTGCCGAGGGCCAGGAGCAGAGGCAGAAGCTGTGCAGCAGCAGAGGTGAGCTCGATAATTGTACACCTGCCTGTGTTTGTTCTCTGATGGCTCTTTGGGGACGCTGGGTTACATCACATTCAAAAGAAAAGGACAACAACACAAAACAAAAAACCAGATGCAAGTTAAACAAGTGGAAGGCCTGCTGGGGCTGCCAGGGGAGTTGGACTCTGGTTGCCACCCATGGCAAGGGACTTCAGGCAGCTCCACGACATGCGGCCACTCCTGCCCCTTTCCTCACAGCCACCAGGAACTGGGAGCAGAGCCCAGAGCCAGGAGCAATGAAACTGCAGGACAGGCACCTTCACTCCCCACTTCCCTGCCCACAATATTCTATGTTTGCAGTGCTCTGCTTCAAAAAGAAATGTATTATATATTTTTTTTTGCTCTGTGCTTTTCAGGCCTTTGATCCCTCCAATTTATTTGTTCTTGTCTTTGTGGGCTTAACAGTTAAAATGTATGATAATTCATTGCTTGTTAATCCAATTTGGCTCTATTTAGATATTCCAGTTTAACATCAAATATAATATAAAATAATGTCCATAAGAAAGAAATGAGATCCGTGCCTATGAACCAGCTCTGAACCTTGCCCGGTGAGGGCTGGCTGCTTTCTTTGCTAATTTATTCTCTCTGGCTTCACTGAGTCTCTCTGGTTTTCATGTCTGAGCCTCTCATCACAGCCGGGGGCACAGCAGAGTGGGGGGGCTCTTCATTTTTGAGGTGCAGCACAGCACCCTAGAAGCCCTTTCCCTTGTGAGACCAGGGAGAGACAGCCACTGGCACAGCCCTAGGGAGCCTCTCCCAGGGATGCCAAGGAGCTCTGCCCATAGGCTGGATCCCCCTCCCAGGTCTGAAACAGTCCCGGGGCGGCAGGAGCATCAGCTGTCTGAGGAGCACAGCCCACTCACAGCACCCAGCTCTCTCCACTGACTGCTCTCGTTTCTCAGTCACGCGTGGCACAGACCAAAGCTAGCAGCCCAGCACTGCCAGGGAGAGACCGACCTGGCCACAGCCAACCCAGCCCCAGGGACCTCGTCAGGACTTGCTCCAGCTCAGGGTATGTCCCTCAGTGCAAGGAATTGTGCCTAGCAGTAAGATTTGCACGCCCATACGAGCCAGCAGCATTTCCAGACAGACACGCTTGAGAGCAGAAAGCCTTTTTTTATCTGCAGCAGAGTCTCAGTCACGCTCCCTCCCGCCGCCCACCTCAGCCCTTCCTGGCACTGCTATTTATGCGAACTCCCAACGCCGCCGCTCCCGCTGCTGTCTCAGCACAGGAGACGCTGCAGCTCTTTGGGGTGCGCCGGCGGGGACAGGGGATGGCGACAGCTGGCCGGGGAGCACGGCGGGGACACGTCACCGACCTGACATCTCTGAGCCCCCAGCTCGCTGCAAGCAGGAGCCCGGAGCCAGCACAGCGAGCTTAGCGGTGCTGGAAGGGGCTTATTCAATCAGGAGTAAGCCCAGTGCCCGTGGGGTCTCAGCAGGTTCTGGGTGAGAGCTGGTTTGGGATGCCACAAAGGGAGTCCTCCCTCCGGGGAGGATTCAGCCCCGTTTCAGCTCTCAGCCTGCAGTCAGCCCACGCCTGGCCCCTGGTCTGGGGCTCTGCATTGCCCCACTGCAGACTGAGCATTCTAGCGGCTGCCACCTGTCTTCCTCCACCTCCTCCCGCTGCTGTTCAAGGGCCATTCCCCTCCAAACAGAGTAATTTGTACCTGGGAAAGGAGTCTATGGTGCTGCTGTGGCTCTGGCTCTGGGTCCTGGCTGCAAGCAGGAGACACGGCTCAGGGATGCTGCAAGGCAGCCCAATGCCTCTTCAGGCATGGACTTGGGCCTGGGCCAACACCATTGCAGCACCCCAAACAACCCTCAGCTTCTACTCCACAGCCTGGCTTTATCTCCTTTACCCACCTGCCAAATGACTCACAAATGAGGGTTCAACCACTGCCAGGTGCTCCCATTCCAACAGATGCCTGTGCCAGAGCTCATGCTGGGACAGACCCCACTACATCACTGGAACCTTTACCATGAGGTTACAGTAGTGGGGGGCCCACCTAGGCTGGATAACCCCAACTGTTCCTGGTGTGCCCCAGCCATGCAGGGTGATGCTTGGGTATGCAGCACAAGCACCATCCTGCCTCAGGTTAGGAGCTTCCCATGTTGCTGTTCTTATTCCAGTTCCACCTGGGCATCACCCCAGCTGAGCCAGTGAATGAGCAGAGGCCATTAGGGACTGGCATGTACCCCCACTGTCCACAAGGTACTCAGATGCTCTTGGCATAAGCCATCTATGAACAAACCATTCATTAAGAGGCAATGGATGCTCCTCACCATTTCCCCACAGCCTCCAAAGTGCCCTCCTGAAACACTACGGAAAAGAAGTCTTCTCCTCAAACAGCTCAGTGGAAAGTGTTTGTTGGAGGTGTTTCCTACCTGCACTTACCCTCTCAGAGCTGTTTCCCTGAAGATGAGGGAGTAGTGTTACAAACAACCAGCACCATGCCCAGTTTTGCAGGGACAAGGAGAAGGGCTCTGCCATGGCCAGAGCCATGATGGGGCTCAGAACCTGCCTATCCCAGTAAGCCACCCACGGGGACAGTGACGACCCCTCCTTGGGGCCAGGAAAGCTCTGCCTGAGGTTTGCAGCATCTCAGGTGCCAAAGTGGATCAGCTGTGGGAGAAGTGGATGGAGGGTAGGGACTGGGGCAGCACCCTGGGGACCACACAGGTGTCCAGCTGTGCACTGGCTTCTGCAGGACCAGCACCTGGAGCCCATCAAAGCAAACCCACTTAGGCATATTTAACCAAACACTTATTTTCCATTTTATTCAATAATTGCTTTAATACTAAAATGCATTAGATGCTCAAAGCAGAGAAAAGAAAAAGAAAAAAATCACATTTAGGTGGAAAACAAAGTTCTCATCAGATGAAAAAAACCCAATGTGGCAGGTACACCATTTTGAAACAGAACTGTAATAATTTAATAAAGCTGCTTTATCATCTTCATAAAATAGACAGCATGGTGATTCTTTTTTTTTTTCTTTTTCATTTTTTTTTCCCTTTTTTCCATTTTGTTTACAATGATTCAATCACCGTGAAAATGTACATAACATACATATCAGCATATACAACAATTTATTCTTCATATACTCGGCAACGGAGACACCACGACGAGACGTACCGCGCTCAGTCCGGTGCCGGGCAGCGCTGCCCATGGGCCCCCAGCCGCGGTGCCGCCGCCGCTGCTCGGTACGGCGTGAGCCCCCTGGCTTGTACCCACTGCCCCGCTGGCAGCCTATGTGCTGCTGGAAACCAGTTTGAAGGCTACGTCACAGCTTAGCCCAGCTGGACGGCAGCCGATGCTGGCACAGGATCCGTTTCGGCAACGCTTGCGGCGGGGCCAGCCGAGCTGCTCCCTGACGGGCACCGCAACTCGCAGGTTGGATCGGAGATAACCCAGAGCTGCAAAAGCAGCTGTAGCAACAAGGTCATCAATTGTTCCCCAATGACAGACAAATGTCTTCCCGTTCATAATTCATTATGATTATTTATTTTTTTCCCCCAAGAATATTTTCAACATATTCATCAGACGGCGTGTTCTTTACAAAAGCAACTTGTTTCCTAGTTGAAAGAAAAAAACCCAAAAAAGTAAAAAAAAAACCCAAAAAACAAAAATAAGGAATTCACTTCTGCACAACGTGTGATCCACAGGCCACCTCCAGCTTCACAACAAACAGGGAACGGCAACAACCTCAGCAGGATGGTGCTCAGCAGGGTATTTTTCCAGCCGTCAGTCATCCTCCCCAGCCCTACCGTCATCCCTCCCAGAGGTCTCAAGGGTAGGAAAGGCCGGGGGCTGCCCAGGGCGCAGGGAAGGGTCCCTGGGATGACACAGGGTGGATTCATCCCCCCTCAGTCCCCAGCCCCGGGGCTGCTCCAGATGGGGTCCTCGTCATACTCGGGGGAGAATCGTCAGTAGCTGCTGCTCTCCTGGATAAACAGGGACTAAGCAGGCAGCAGAGCAAGTCTGCCTGAAGGAAACCAACAGAGCCCAGCGATTTTTCCTAAACCAAATCTGAGGACAGGCTTAAGTTATTACAAAGCACAATAATTACATCTGGAACCCCCCTCAAAATCCCCCTCCTGCCCGCCCTGAAGCCTTGAGCGTTTTTGCATGGCCAGTTTCGATGCAACCAGGAGAAAAACCAAGACAGGCTGCGATTTGCCCAGGAGCCTTGAACTCATCTCATGTGACACAGAGGGACAGTGACAGGAGTAGCAAAATATTCAGGAGAGGGACGAGGCAGCAGAGCCAGGGCCACTCTCCGGCTCTCCCCTCGGCCCCGCACAGCAGGGACGTACCAGGGAAGGGCCCCTCGCTCTGCCTCCCTGGCTGCAGCCTGGGTCAGCCCAGAAAACTGGTGTTTAAACGATTTTCTTGGAGGCATAAGGGTTTACTGACCTCTTTAATGCCCCCTTTTAATACAGAATTATTTCACATTCCTTCTCGGCTGCGCTTTTATTTAGAGTGGCAAGGAACGTTTCCTCTGGGTAAATTAGAGAAATGTTTCTATTTTATTTTTTTTTTTCTTTCTTCCTTTTCAGTTAGCATCTATTTTTCATCTAAAACACCAAGCTGGTGGTGGCAGCTCCGCAGGCAGAGGGCAATGCTCAGCAAAAATTAATGACCAGCACTTTTTTGGCAGCTAGGAATGAAGATGGGGGGACTGGGGGGGGACTCACGTTGCCCATCCCTGTGCTGGGCAATGGGGGAGCTGGGTCCTATCCTGCTGGAGGTGGGGAGGAGATGATGGGGCAACGTGGGGCCATTGCCCTGTAAAGACAATGGGATCTGACAGACGGGGCATCACAAGGTTCTGTCACTCAGCAAACACGTATGAGACGCTTCCCCCGGTAAAACCATCCAGAGATGACAAAAACAAGTAACATCAGAGTAAATCCAGCCTAAGAGTTACAGAAAATCCAGTTACTCCAACAGCCCCAAGTCAGCCCCCTTTCTTATTTGCTTGTCTTACAATAATACAGCATTTGAGGAAAAAAAAAAAACCCAAAACCAGAACTCAATGACAGCAGTAACAGTACACAAGCAGGAAACATCGCAGGAACAGAAAAAAACATATCCCTGAAAAAATGGGCTCAAACTCCAGAAGAGAAGGGAAAATCCCTGCTTTGCTTTCCGGAGGGATGTAGGACATCACGTTAACGCGTGGGATGGGAGCTGAACGAGGTAGTCATTGACACCAGCGAAGGAAGCGCCACAAATTTTGCTAGACAACCATTTTTTTGTTGGTTCTTTCCCAATTCCTGGTCCTAGCAAGTGGAAGCAGGAACAGACTGACTGCAGACCTGTCTCAGACAGCTTCAGGCAGGATCAATTTGCCCTGAAGAAACAACTGGCTGGAGCTTAATTTTATTTTGAGGATAATAATGACTGGAGCTTGTTTTCTTGTTGACGTTTTTAATTTAAATAAATCAAAGTAACAAATATTTTATCATGATATGTAGACCTAGAAGGACTATTTCTCTAGAAACCACTAATTTCAACTTGCTGGTACAGCAAACATTGGCAAGAGCTCTATATTTTCCCTTCAGTAATCAATTTTAAATCCTAGGAAACATTATTCAGGGTAGGAAAATCTGTTCGGTGAAGGGTTAATAATAATAATATGCTAACTTGAAATTCTCCTACCTTACTCATACCTCACTGAGGAATTATCACTGAAAGAGAGAAGAGAGCTAGGAAGCCCTTCCCTCTCTCCCTTCTAAAAAATGGCTATTAAAGTAGCTCAATTTTTAAATCAATTTATATGAGTAAATTTGTACCCACACAAAAAAAAATTCCTTAATTATGAGAAAAAATAATGAATTTCTTTAATTTTTTCTCCATTAAGAAGGCACATTAATTGAATTAGTAACGTTGTTACATATCACCTGCCTGCCCCTAAATTAACATCACTAGTGCTCATTCTGTAGTTCTTTATGATGCAGGGATAGAAAGAAATCAGCAGTCTAAAATCCATGGCATGATGACATACAAACACACACGTACTTGGCATAATCACTATTGGGAAATGCTGACTTGGAAGTGTGTGTCTTATTGAGAAGGTAATTTAGATCTCTTAAATAGTTCCATGACTTTGACTTAGAAATTATTGGAGACGGGGGATTTCTAAACCTGGGAACTGGAAAAAAAAAAACCAAACCAAACCAACCAACTTCTCGAGAAACTTCCCATGCATTACCTTGGAATTATGCAAAAGAAACAGAGAAGGGAAAAAGTTCAGCACAGTGCATCCGACAATTGCAATCCAGGCAGAATTTTCCCCAAAACATCTTCTCATAATGCCCCGTCACTGCCCTGCCAGAGCCAGGGAACGCTGCAGGCAATGGTGTGGGCTGGAAGAAGCGCGTGCTCCACTGGGTCAGAAAACTGCAGGTTCCCCAAAGTTTAAGTAAGATGATTGTGATTTTGTTTTTGACTTCTTTCTTTTCTTTTTTTCTTTTTTTTTTTCTTTTTTTTTTTTTTTTTAAGTTTGGAAGCCTTTTGCCATCACTAGACATACAGTAATTTGCAATATCAAATACAATAATAGTACAGATAAGCATGTGACAGCAAAAGGATTCAGAAACGCAGGGGTGTCTCTAGCAAAATAGCACTATCTTAACTAACAGACAACCCCGTGTTGGGTGAATATTCCAACTCACCCGACTGTCGTTCTGAACAGCCGCACACAAGAAATGGCCACTATTTTGTCTAGACTAAAAAACCTCCAGGGTGATGACTAGAGATGTCCGAATAAGGAATTTGCCATCCGCTTCTTTTCGGGAATGGAAATTTATCTTTGTTTTTGAGATATAAAAATATATAAACTCCGAGGAGGGGACACCGAGCGCTCCTGAGGACTGGGGTGGGGGGAGGTCTCGCCTCTGCCCCCCCTCCTCCCACCGTACCCACTGCCTTCCCTGCAAAAGCAAAACCACCAGCTCCTTTGCTCCGGCTGCACACCCCTGCTACCTGTTGAGACGAGTGGGATTGTCACATTAACGATAGCTTCATTTATAAACAATACATTTAGGGAAAGCTTTTAAATACAGCAATCTGTGAACCATTGGTAAGCAATAAAAACAATCTGCGCTGGGAGTCGTGCGGTCCCTCATCATCCTCCTCCTCCTCCTCCTCTCGCCGGGTGCCGCTCAGAGGACGATGTCTTTTAGTCTCCGGGCACCTGGCGAGTCCTTGTCCCGGCGTTCCTGCAGGAGCGGGTTGCCCTCCTGCCCGCTGCTCTCGCTGTCCGCCCCCCGGGGCTCTGCCTCGCTCGGCCGGGAAGGGCCACTGTTCCCAAAGGGCTCCCGTTCCCGGGTTCCGGCGCAGTGCCCGGCGCCGTACGGTGCCGCTGGTTTGCCGGACAAAGGGCTCTTCAGGTGGAGGGGCGAGGTGACGGGGCTGACGGCCTCGCAGCCGTTGCCTGCCTCGCGGACGGCACCGCTGACCTTGGGGCTGCAGGCGGCCGGGTCCACCGTTCTTTTGCCTTTGGGGTTGGCGAGCCGCTCGTCGGCGAGGGGCTCACCGCCCTCCTTGCCGAAGGTGGCGAAGGTCCTTTTTGTGCTGCAGTCTGCGTAAGGCTCTGCGTCCACCGCCGTCGCCTCGATGGAGAGGGAGATGACGTTCCTCCCGTGCTCGGGGGACTTGGCACGACTGGGGACGGCACCGCGGGGCATCCAGCACCTGTCCGAGTGGCCCAGGATGCGGCACTCCTCCCTGCAATGAAATCCTTCGCTCTGATCTGTGTGGAGAAAACACATGGCTTGGTGAAGAGGGGAGCCCTGTCTGGGGTACCCACCACCCCGCTGCCTGCCCAGGGTGGAGGAGCCCCTGCTGAGCCCAGCATTGACCATTGCCCCCACCCAAGCAGCAGCTACCCTACACCAACCAGCAACCCTTTTCAAGGCAAGGCTTAGAAGAGGGATTTTTCCTGCCATTGCTCCCAGGCTCCAAAGCCTGGAGTTCAATTTCCAATAGGTTGTGCATCACCTGCCACTGCCAGACCTGTGACCCAGGGAAAGGAGCTGTGGCTGCGAATCCATCACAGCGGGTCTGTCCAGCATGTCGAGCCGCTCCGAGCCAGCAGCTCCTGGGCTTAGTAACCATGCTGAAAGCCACTGCGTTTGAAGTTTGGTTTGACGTGACATTTAAGGTTGACTTTTTGCAGAGGGGGGGAAGGAACAGAGGGAGGAGGGGGGTGGGTTGGGTTTTTTTTGGTGTATATGTGTTTTAACTTTTACTTGGTCCCTACTGACCTCCCACACAACAGAGGCTTTATAAATCTCCAAGACTGCCCACTCCACTAAAGATTAAATGTGTCATTCCCAGCACTGGGGCTCTATTCATATGAGAGCAATAAAGATCCCTTGGGGGATCGACTTGGGGCTGTCCCAACATCACTTTACAGAGCTGAAATACAGAGAGGTGTTTTAACCCTTCCCAAGAACATTCCACAACCAGGTCTGAGGGCTCCCAGGTGGGTGCAAACCCTCGTGCCTGGTGCTTGTGTGCATCCCCATGCTGCTGGCTGACCCTAAGCAACTGCACATTGGACATGGACAAACTGGGACCCAGGGAAGCAGCCAGGCTCAGCCACGTGCAGAGCAGGAAATCAAAGCCAGTCTCAATATCCCCAGTTTTTGCTGAGCATCCGACCGCTGCTCCTGTCAAACACCTCAGGCTCCCGGCTGCTTTTCAGTCTTGCCTTACGACTCTTCCTTCATTTGATAACAACTTGTAATTGCAGCCAGCCCTCAGAAAGCACAACCTTTTCCTATGCAAAGGCGTAGCTCCTTCCCACCATAACCTATATACACACAAAGCAGCATTAAAGCACTAATGCCATTACCCATAGAAGACCGCGCTCAGTCGGTGACGGTTTGATGGATCGAAGCCTGCGAAGGTGCAGACTCAGCCTGGGTTTGCTTCCCGTCCATCTGCAAACGGCTCATTTTGATGCTTTGTACATCTGTGTGCATAACCTCCGCTCCTCAGACACATTGGTATTTCCACCACATTCGAGCACTAGGGCGGCTGATAAAAATTCTCAGCACATAACACAATGCACCAAAATATGAGCAGCTTAACACTTACAGAGAATAAACGAGTAAAAGGCAGACCTCAAAAAAGAAAAAAAAAAAAAGAAGAAAGTTTTCGGGTTTTTTTTTAAAGGAGAAGAAGCCAATTAATTGAAAAATCTATGGGTAAAACATTAGCTTTTTCTCCACATCAGAGCAGCTACCCAGTGGTGCGGAACGCAACGCGGGGCGGCTGTGCAGGAGGTCTGGGCTTCAGCAGCAGCCGCCTGTACAGCAGTTTGAAAGAAGGATGCTCTGAGCCTTATATGCAGAACAACCTGCACCAAGATCTAAAAGCCTATGCTCTTATACTTTGATTGTTACTTTCAAGTACTTCAGCAAAATAAAAAAAGAAAAAAAAAAAGAAAAAAAAAAAAAGAAAAATTGCCCAGGAAGTGTTGTTGTCTGCCTATTTATCCACAGCTTAACTTCAAAAGGGTGCTACAGGCATACAAAGTTGTGTAGTCTGGCTGTGATAGCAGAGGACTTGGTGATGGCTGGAGGGGCTACAGAAATATCTTGGGTTCTCATCCCGGATGAGACACTGATTTATTGTGCTGTGTGACCTTGGGCGCATTGCTGGAGCACACATCACTTCAGTCTCTCCACAGACAGGATATGCTGGATCGGGCTGGTCCAGTGCAGGAAGGCAGGGGGGAGCTGCTGCTCCTCACCTTCTCTGCCCAGCCCCACGGCTCAGCCCCACATCTGCAGGACCGCCACAGCTGAGGCAAACCACACTCCAGACTGAGCATGGGTGGGTTTGTCCTGCCTTGACCCATTTATTCCAAGCTGGCACATTCTACAGTGAAAAACAAATTGAGGGCTTCACCGATTACTGCACTGCAAGTGGATATTCCTCAAACCCTAGAAAGGGCCCTGTGCTTTAAGAGAGGTTTTATTAAAGACTGCTGGCGTGGTGCCTATCTGCTGGGGAGATGATCAGCTTTGGACATCAAGATGCTTGTCTACAACTTGCATCAGCAGCTGAAATGCAGGCAGAAGAAGAGATGAAAGGCATTACATTAAATTATACTGTTTCAATCTCTTATTTTATGAAGGGAATGTAATAAGTACAGAAGATGCCAGGATGACAGGCAGAGGGGCAGGTGTCACCATCCACCCACAGATCTGAGCTCCACAGCACATTCTGCCTCCCTGCTCCTGTCCCTACCGCACATCTCAGCTTTGGTCTGCAGGGACCATGTCCCACAGCCAGAAACCATCCTGCTCATGGGGACATGTCCAGACCAGACCTGACCGGGCAGTGGACACAGGGACCAGCACAGAGCCCTGAGCAACATCCACTTCTCCATGACAGAAGGAGGATCTCCAGCTACCCACCCATTACTGCCTTAACCCTGTTGTTGATATAAAATACTCTCTTTACACCACAAGCATTCCTTGTCAATGTGTGCAAACACCTCACCACTCCTGCTACCCCAGGTCTAAAGTGGGTGAGCTCTGGGGTCTGGGTTCCTTCAGAGAGTCGATCCCAGGGCTGTCACCTCGTATTCTCCTCCTGCACTGAAGCAGCTGCTGCCCAGAAGCAGCAGCAGGCTCGGAGCTGCCGGGCATGCTCCCAGCACTGCCCTTTGCAGCGAGGTCTGACTCACCAGCCTTAACGGCACCCGGGACAGTCATTCACATTCGCGGGCTCTTTATTGTTCTGTTCTGTCTTGTTTTTTACCACTTTAACAATCGGAAATAGGACAACAGGAAATTCTTTTACTGCCCTAGACCTGCCCTAGTCAATACGACTGTTACTGTCTGCACTAAAAGAGGTTCTTAATGCGAGGAGCAAAGCCCAGGTAATAACCACCGCACCACGCACGACATGACGAGTGGCAGGCAGCCAAAACAGGCAGCTTCCCACCTCCGCACCCGGCGCGCCGATAGCAGGGGCTGAGCAAGCTGGTGTGAAACTTCTGCCCGATGGGGCCGGGTGAGAGGCAAGGGGATGAGGAGACAACAGTGCTGGGCAAACACCACCACAGCTTCAGCATGGCTCTCATGGAGCAAATCACAGAATGCTTTGTGTGGGAAGGGACCTTTTGAGGTCACCAAGTCCAACTCTCCTGCGGGAAACAGGGACATCTGCAACTAGAGCAGGTTGCTCAAGAGTCCGACTTGAGCTGGAATGTTTCCAGGGATGGGGCATCAACCACCTTTTTGGTCAACCTGGGACAATGTTTCACCACCTTCATTGTAAAAAATGTCTTCTTAATATCTAGCCTATTTCTACCCTCTTTTGTTTAAAACCATTGCCCTTGTAATGCCTTATCCTGGACAGGAATCTACAATAAGCCAAACTGTCCCACTCACCAGAGGACTGGAATGCACTAGGCTGGCAAGGGAAAAACCACAGCCCAGGGCTCTACCAGCCACCATGAGCTGGGTTGGGCTTTCTAACAAGCTGAGAACATTGCACACCCAGTCCTATTGAAAATCTGGCTGTAGGGACACCAATGTCACACACAGGCTATCCAGACAGATACCAAACAGGTGCCACGTGCAGATAATGTCTGTGCAGTCTGGCACACAAAGTGTGCAGGTCCTGCAGCAGGAATGTCCATTTTTTCAGCTAGTCTGCTTTCACCTAATAGCAATACAGAATCTCTTTTCAGAGCACCTTAGGCCAGGGGCACTTTTAAAATATTCCCCATGTACAGACATCCTGGCAAAAACCTCACCATCAAGAGGTGAGCAGTTATCTTGAGGTCATGCTTGGCAGAAAAAATGTGCCGTTGCTAAACTTAAGCTCTCACATAGCAAATATGAAATAAAAGAAAACCAACAGCCACCTTTAGAATAAATATGCCCACAGAAAGTATGGCAAACCCATGGTGAGCTCCAGATTTCTTCTCTGCTTGCTCCTCGGGGGACCAGCACAAAGGCAACTAATAACAAGCCCCAGTCATCCTGCCTGCGGGGTCTGAGCCAGGCAGTGGGCTGCTGAGAACCAGCAGCTGCAGGAAGACCTGGTGGGAGAGATGTCAACACCCATAGCTCATCCACGAGCTACACAGGCTATGTCACTGGTGGGGAATGGGAGCGGGGAACAATGGCATGGGGACACAAGAAGCAGGGTGGTGACATGAAACATGGGGGCTGCTCTAATTCCTGTGGCTGAGTGCCCCAATGCCTGCCCAGCCCCCCAGCACTTCCCAGACTCACCATGAAAGCTCTTGGCTGAATGAATGGCAAGACAGGATGGATGCCTGAGCTCCAGTAGCCGAGAGGAGCGCAGGAGGAGCTAGCAGAGGACATGGGGTGCCCACTGAAGCAACAGAGCCTCCAGCTTCCCTCTGCACAGAGCCTTGTCTCGTTAAAAGGAAGGATTAACGAACGTCCAGGGTGCAGAGGTGCTTTCAGCCTCCTATTCAGAGCCTGCATACCTGCGACAGAGCAACACAGAGCCGGTGTCCCCAGCACCCATTCAGCTCTCCCAGCAATTGAATTATCTCCAGTGGAATCTCAGCGCTGGCCAAAGAGACAAAGTTAAATCGTAGCAAGGTGCAAGTGCCTGGGAATGTAATATTCCTGATAAATGGCCAGATGACATGTGCTGTTATACAATCTAAGGTGCAATTTGGGCGATGACAATAGTCCCTGGAGTTTCCATTTTCAAACAGCCGCTCAGTTCAATCCAATCCATGTCAGAGCAGCTTTGCTGAGGTGAGTAAGTAGAACTCATTTGTGCTATTACATGGGGAGCAAGGAAAAGGAGCAGAGGAGTTGCTTGAAAATGAAAAATCAGGAAAAAAAGAGTGACTGGAAGAATCACAGCTGGGCTGGGGCATGCTGGGGGGGGGTGGGGGGGTGGGGGGTGAGGACTGTGATGAGCGACCCCAGCCTAAAGGCCCCAGCCCTGTGCCAGCATGGGGCACTTGTGCCCCTACCTGGTCTGGTACCACGGGTGCCCTCATGAAGGAGCTTGGCTTTATCTCCTCATTTTGGTGTTTCTTCAGCAACCATATGATTATACTGTAATCATGATGACACTGCTCCTGGGTACAGCAAACAGCACGATCATTAAAAAATTCATTTCAAAATCTTCCTGGAAGCTAATAAATTTTACAGCAGTTTCAATCCTTTCTCATTGCAACAAAGAAAAGCTTAGTTCCAGACAAATTAAAAGTAAATTGATTGCCTTAGGGGAATCTATTCAAATATCACTTTTCCATGTTAGAAATCTCTTCCTGAAACAAGAAGAGGAGAGCCAGGGAGAGCCAGCATGGGAACGATGTGGAAAAGTAAATCATTAAATCTCAGTTCATGAAACTAAGGGAGAGGAAAGGAATCAAACTTAAAATAAAATGCAAATGTCTCACTGGGGTGCGGGCCTAACATTTGTGACGGAATTTATGAATAATAAATATGAATAAATAGTAAACATGAAGGGATCAAACACTGCTGTTGGTGTTTACTCATGGTTAGCCATCTTTCATGGACAATGTGCATCTGCATTATTTAACACTCTTCTTCCAGCTACTTCAGGGTTTCTTTTCAACTCCAGCACCTCAATTTTCTCTGTAAGGTAAGCCACGAGGCATGTCCCCAAGCCCCCACGCAGCACCCAGCACCCTCGGCACAGCCTCCTTCCCTCAATCCCAGCTCAGAAGCCACAACTACAGCCCAGATAAAACAGTAAGCTTGAACAAAATACAAACAGTCCCCAGTCATGGTTCATCATTTGCTTGTAAATTAAGACTCTGCACCTCTCCCTTATCTCCCGTAATAGCATAACATCAGGAAACAAGAGGTGGGGAATAGTGTATTATATTTGACCTATGGGCTTTTACAGAGCCTTCTTTGCCTTTCCTAATAAGAAATCTCCAGTCAATGCAGAAATGTAATCCTGGCGTGGCTTCCCCTGCACAATGCTCAAAGGATACTAATAACCAGGGACAGTGACAAATGCTCTTTACTGCAACGAGGAGTCTTTCTTTTCCTCTCTTTCGCCATTGTTCGGGATTTACACAAGCTAAAAAATGCTGTACTTTTAATCCTGGATTGTCTGTCCCGACACAGGAGGTCAACAGTGCTTGCTCACAGAGCAAATGCCTGCCAGGAATTATTTTAATGAAACGAGGGATGACAATTAGATTAATTTATCAAGCAATTGCTGATAAGGACCCATGGCTGAATGCAGCTTATGGGCAGTGCTTCTGTACTGGTCAAGGGAGAGATGTGATGGGGCTTGCTCCCCACTGCTGCAGATACATATAGCTCCCAGGAAGTGCTGAGGACTCACAATGATTTACACCAGCCAGAGTGTTGGCCCATTCACCTCTTCCTCTGCTCTATATTACCATTACCATACTATATTATTAATGCTAATATACCACTGGTATAAATTACCACAGATAATGGTAATACTCTTCTGGAGAAGAGTCCCAGTATCCCGAATGAAGACTGACACACCAACCAACACATCTGGGGTGCCCAGCTAGCTGCACACCAGAGGGCAAAGGACAGATTTAATAGAAAAGATTTTCTTCAGAAAAAAAGCTGAAACTGTTGGGATGAGGAGGCAGCTCTGGGAGTGGGGCTGGTGTTTAGGCACACCGTGCACTATGGAAGGCAGACCCAGAAGGTATTGTAGGCTGGAATGCAATTTAATGCTGGCTGCCCCCCTTTCTGTGGGACCGCAGGCCAATCCCCACCTCATTCACACTGCAAAATTAATTCCTTTTCAGAGGGCCGTCAGAACGCACCATTTAAACTCCAATTAATCCTTTTCTTAAGTGGTCCGTAGAGCTTGCGCTGGCCCCTGAGCGGCAGGGATTTCACCTCCAAAACTCCACTACTCGTGCCTTGATACAGGGCTCATTAGCATCCTAACGGATGTTGGGAAGCAGGATCCGGTCCTCAGAGAGGAGAGCACTCCGGGATCTGATAGACCTTTCCCATCTCAAACCATTAGGGCTCTGTAATTCATGGGCACGGCTCCCATTAATGCTAATGGCAGTTACTGCGCTGCCTGCACGAGTGCAGAATACAACCCTTTGACTTCATTACTGGAATTCAATTTCATTAACACTGGATACAGAGGGATTGTCCTAAATACACTCTTTCTTATATTTTTTTTTTTCATGTTAATGTAACCATTTGAGTATATTATACCCTGCAGAGATGGAAACATTTCTAGTCTGTTTAAACACATTTCCCACAATTGGGAGCAAAACTTTGTCTCCATTTATGCCTTTGACACCAGCTGCCTTCCATTTAATGGGACTTTAGTCGCTAAAGCAAATTAATCCAAAGGTTGCTTTTCTCTGTTATTGTCAAATCCAAACCAGACAAACTCACATAGTCTGTTGGGAATGCAGGACCAGCCAGGCAGCCTCATTCCAAGGGCAGCGACACATCGCGTTATTACCCTGGCCCGTCCAAAACGAGGCGTTGCTCAGAAAACAGCTACTTGATGATGCTGACACAAATCCAACAAAAGAAATTACAGCTGGGGGAGGCAAGAAGCAATTCCCAGCTGCTGGCCCAGCGCCTGCCAGAACAGCATCCCTGCCCTTGCTACAGATGTGCACCCCTTGGCCAATGTCTTACCATGACCTGCACCTCTCCTGACCAGGACAAAGAAGAACAACCCGTCCTCCTCCTCCTCCTCCTCTCCCTGCAGGGATGCAGAGCGCCAGGGTGAGACCCCCACCTGCCCCCTCCTCCTGTGCGCCCACCTGGCGTGGCTCTCTCCCTTCCTTGCAAAGCTTCTGGTGCTTCCATGCAAAAAGGGAAAAATAAAGGAGCCAGGGTTATAAATGCTGATACATAATTTACTCCTATTATCAAGATTAAACACATCTTTGCATGCTTAGCATAAAACAACTGCCTTTCCCCACATTTCTCAAGGACATGCATAAACTTCATTATTATCTAAATAATCAAAAGAGTATTTCAATAGAATATTTAACTGTCTGCCTACTGGAAACTCACAGCCTTAATCTAACACTGATCCTCTGTTGTCCTTCATGTAAATATTGTTGGGACGTCAGCCAAAGCCTAGGGAAGTGAGCTTCATCTTGGTGGATGGGAATCTCTCGTGTCAGATACAGTCAGCCTGACTAATGAGACCTACAGCTTGCCAAAACCTACAGCCTCGCTGTCTGTTCCAGCCATTGAACGCGCTCAGAAACCCAGTGGCACCAGCCCAGCAGTCTACAGATCCCAATCAACTATCAATAGCTTAAGTGTAAGTGATTGTGTATGAAGTACAAGCCAAATGTGTTTCCTTTTTCAGTTTTAGGACCTCCAGTATTGTTATTGCACCAGTAATGCTTGCACGGAATTAATCATAGACGTACCCACAAGGCAAAACATTATGAGAAGCTCTTTGTACTTTCTAAAAGTGCACATCTCAGAAGAGTGGAGGGAGTTGGAAGACTTCCCAGCACGATGGGGCGTTTCCCACTGTTGAGAGATAGCTAGGGAATTTTTTCCCTCTTTTTTTTTTTTTTTTCAAACCAAGAGCGTTGGTTGCTGGCCATCTCTCAGCATGACACTGACCTCTCTCTCCTCCACCCTGGAGCTCAGCATTAGCCCTTCCCTGGTGCTATACTTTAACTCTTTTTTGGATGAATGGGGCTTTTCCATGCTGGTGGATTCTCTCCTCTGAAGCACAGGGATGTCCAATGATGAGATGCTGGCCTAGGGTGGCAGGTACATCAGAAGATCTCACAGAGAACTGTGATGGCCTTGGGGACAGGGCTGCAAAAGCTGCTCTACATCATCCAGCATACAACAGCATACATGATCCAGCACCATAACCAACTGTGACACAAGTATGCTCCTGTTACTTTTGGGCTCGGCCCTGAATCTACATGGAGGGCTCAAACAAGGCTCCAGCTCCACATTCAGGAGGGATAACAGCAATGTCAGGGGACACCAGTCACAGGTTAGACTAGCCACATGGCCACCAGAAGAGACCATGGCATTGGCAAAGCCTGGGAATCTGGCCCATTAAATTCAAACAAAACTTTGTTCTGGCAACTAAGTTTAACCTCATTAAGAGAGCAATTATAGTGTATAAATGTGCACATAAAATTACTGTAAGGTTAAGAGTCAAATCTAAAATCTCAATATAATTGCAGGAAAATCACATTACCTGCAAGTCATGGACAAGATCAGATTCCATCCCATCCCATCAGCCCTGCAACTCTAGGGCTGAGATGTAGAATGAGCCCTTGAGTGTTGAGCTGTAAACTCAAGTGCTGTGTGGAGGTGGCTGAACAATCTGAATGGAAATTAACCGTATTTTCACGACTTGTGTAAGTACTGCAGGAAAAGCAATTGTCTCCATGGCCTCAGCCCTTCTGGCCAAGATGATGCCAACCCATTGGCACTCAGGTACTGATGCCGAGTCCATCGTGGGGGTTTTCATATTGCCCTGGGGTCCTGCCACACTCTTCTGTCCTGTGGCTCCCACATAGGGACAGGAGGCTCCTGCTCCTGAGGCTGGTGCTCTGCAGCTGCTGGAGCACATAGGACTCCTGGCCCAAGATCTGCCTGTGCAGCCTCTGATGATTCCCAATTTCTGCAGTGCTGCTCCAAGGTCAGGCTGGGTTGTGTTGGCTCCTGGCCCCAGTTCACAAGGCTGTCCAGCTAAATTGCACCACAGCATCATTACTCCCAGTGATGGTGTGACGGACAGATGTAGCCCAGCTGGATTTTCAAAACCTAAGCACTTTGCATCACTGACAGGCAAGAAAAAAAAACCCCACACCAAGCCACAACCCTCTTAGTCAGAGCAGGTTTTATCTGGAAATAGCCAAAGCTAGTAAGTATAAGACCCCACAAAGTCATTCCTCCTGAACCACTTTTCTGACCAAACCTTTTAACTGTCACTGGGAAATAAAGAGCGATAGGTACCAGCCCCAGCTGGCGTTACCTGATTAGTCTGGTCCCCACCACATCCTTAACACAGCCTTCTTCCAAAAAGAGCGAGCAAGGCTGAAATGACTGATGTAATTTGGTGCTTTCAGACAGAGTTAGTGCAAGGGAAGAGTCAAGTTCATTACATTGTGGAGTTCACCACCGGGCTGTAGAAGCTGTGAAGATGCAGCTGGTGCCGGGGCTGAGCCACTGACCAGGCGCCCACTTCTGTGGCAGGAGCAGGAGTTGCACCATACGCAGGCAGCTTTAACCCAAATCTCTCCCTCTGTGGTGGGAATCTGTCTCATTTTGCCCCCTAAGCACAAGCAGAGGGATGCAACAGGAAGGCAGGTGGTGCGGTCCTGCAGCAATGCTGCTGGAGCCTCTCTACAGGGATCCACCCTGGCTGTCTGCAGCACACAGATGTAATGCTGCCTCCTTGCCACCGCATGTTCCTCATTACTAAAACACTTACACATGCAGCCTGCATTAGAATTAAAAAACCATTAAACCTCGGAAAGGAAAAACTTTGACAGGATGCGTAATATACTAAGTATAATTAATTAAATTGGATGAGGCACTGGGGGATGAGAGAAGAGTGGATGGAGACTGTTCTTGGAATAGGGATGGTAATGCACTAATGTTCAGTGTGTGCCATTAAATAAGAAACAGCTTTGGAAGGGGTGAGGATGAATGATGGGGGCTTCAAGAGACGGCACCAGCCCGTTGGGCATCTTGGATGCATAGCAAAAAAGGTGATAGCTTGAGATGTGGCAAATCAGAGCTCCAAAAAAATTGACAATGATGGTGGAAAAGGCACCCAAGAGAGCTGAAAGGAAAAATGGCAAGAGGTTGCTAAACAGCAATGCCCTACCAGTGGCAGCCTCCTCCAGAGAGCACTTCTCACCTGCCCTGCCAGAGCTTAGGGCAATGGACCATCTCCACCCCCAGCTCCAGGCTTCTCAGGGCCAGCACAGACATCAGGGCAGGCGAGAAAATTCATCCTGGAAAGCATCTGGCTCTCTGTGGGGTTGTTCTTTAGTTATTTGTAACCCCGGGCACAGTTCCCCAGCATGGGTAGCACCCTGCTGCATCCACCCCCCTCTGGGGGCACTGACAACAGCTGAGGTGGGGTATGGAAACAGCAACCAAAGCCAGGGCTGAGGAGGGAGCATCAAAGGCAGCCCCAGCCAACACAGCAGGCACAACATGATGAGACAGCCACAGTCTGGCTGTTCAGCAGGACAAAGTTTTAACAGGCTTAACAACAGCATCAGCACTGATCATTAGGCAATTACAACTGCTGAAAGTTGACAAAGCACCAGGACCAAATGAATTATCTCCCCAAATCCTGCAGGCAGGAGCATGGAAAAGAGAAAAGTCATCGTCAACAGCTTCTGATAGCTCACTGGGTGCAGAGCAGTAACTAAAAACTAAAGGGCTGCTCGTTTACTTGCTGTTTGGAGAGATAAAAGGGAAAGGCCAGGAAATGAAGTCTTCAAAAACACTCTCATCATTTAGGGAACGGTGGGAGGGAAAGTCCTGGAAACACTGGTACAGCCAGTATTGCTCAGCCCCTAGGGACAGCTGATTCAGCGAGGAAAGGACTGCATGTGTTTGGAAAGAGAAGGCAGATTTTGGCTGGGCGAGTTCACTCCTGAATCATTCCCAGTGTGGTTACTTGCTCAATTCTGCACATTCCTGCACAGCAGCCAGCACTGGCCAAAGGGCCAGTCATGAGCTCTTCTCAAGAATGTGCCAAAACCCGCTCCTCCAGGGATCTGCAGAGCTTAATCCATGTGGGACCGAGGTGACTCCTTGCTCTGCTCCCTTGCAAACTGCAGGCTGCTCAGCTTTGTCACGCCGTGCTCCTCAAGCACAGCCCTTCACTTTGAGTGACTGGGCACGCTTTTAGGAAAAACATGCAAATGTGATTTAAAGACTCTAAGTGATACAGAATATATCACATCCCTTGGGAACCTGTTCCAGGGGGTAATTATTCTAATTCCTAAAATCATGCGTCTCATTTGCAGCTAGAATTTTCTGAAGCAAGTCTCCATCCTCCAGCAGCAGCTCTGCCTTGTTTGCTGAATTAGAGATGCTCAGTAGCAGGTATCTTCCCCCTGAATTCACTTCTGAACACAGGCAGAGATGGACAGTGTCTCAAGCAAAGTCCAGAGCACATCCCCTGAGGATGCCATCTCCCTTGGGTACTATTTCAAGCCCAATGGTCTCAGCTGAAAGTCTTGATGGAGTCAATAGGCTTTGAGCCAGATCCTAGATCTCCAGACACATTTTGGGGAGTGAAAGCCACTATCTTAAGATACACCTAAAAACTCCTGTTACAGAATGGTCTTCAGAAAGCAAGGAGACATTTTTGCACTGGCAGAGCATCTCCTCTCCACCTGACATGCCAGAGCTCAATGGTCCCCCGGCAAAGCACGTCTAGCCAGTGCATGCATGGTGAATTAATTGGACTTATCTACCCAATATGAACAGAGGAGGATTGACAAAGCAGAGGTCAGGCAATGAGGGAATTGCAGGTGGAACTGCTCATCTTAATTACTTGTCTTCATTAACGTGAGGTCTCTGGATCCTACAGTGATGACTAATGGGTCACAATATTTGCATGAGTGAATATACTTTCACAAAAGGACACATGGCTGAAAGGGTGAAACAGATAAGAGAGTTTTCTTTGGATTTTACAAGGGCTTTTCCACTGCAAGATGAAGTGACTTCCCTGAGCCCAGCAGTGTACCAGAGGGTAGCCACCCTAGATGAAAGATAAACGTCATTATGAGGCACAAAAGTGGCCAGAGAAAAAGCAAGGCAGTAACAAACAAAATAAAACATGGGTTATACTTTAGCTGCTTGTGTCTCCCTGGCACTGGAATGAGTTGGATACAAGCATCACGGCTACCTGTTCTCCTGACAGCACTGAAAGGAAACAAAAGTTTGGAACAAGCCAAACACATTCAATTTGCCTGAATAATTTAGGCTGCTGAGTTATCAAGTGCTTCATGGACTGTCATCGAGAAAAGCTGTATTGCAGAGGAAAGGTCTGTAAATCAATGCATCAGAGGGACCAAAACTAATCAGAGAGCGGCTGCAAAAGCACCGCCTGTCAGAACAGATGCGGGACACAGAAGTCAACCAGCAAGCACCACGAGGCAGTCAGCAGCCCTATGCTCCCAGGGATGGCTTCTCAGCAGCCTGTTGTAGGACACCCAGCGAGGCCAGGCAGAGCGGAGCACTGAGGAGACAGGGCTCCTGTTGAAACTTGCTGGTGAGCAGCGATGCCAGTGGCACAGATAACTTGACTAGTTAACCGCAGAGAGTGAAAGACAAGAAGCAAAGTCCAGTATATACATAATGACCATTCAGGGACTCACCTGGGTGCACCAGACCCTCCCCACAGGTATTTACATCCTCCACTAATGCACCTATGCTCCCAAAAATAATTCTGTCTCTTGGACCTTTCCTAAATTATTGTCTCCAGGTTTCTAGCCAAATTCCTATTCCCGAATCAGAGATGTCTTTCTGCAACTTACCACTGAGCGGTATCAAATCCAGAAGCACAGTTAGTTAAACTGAAAAAGCTGCTCCTCTCACAGGGCAAATCCGGAGGCTCCTTGCCTGGCTCAGGAGTGGTTCAGTTCGCCTGTTAAACCAGCTGACTGGAGAACATGCCCGAGCAGACAAGGCAGCACCGTCTGCTGTACTCGCACCAGCTACTCTCCTGCCTCCTCTCCTTAATGAAGCCAACGCTTCCAAAGCAGTCAGAGGAAATCAAGTGCCCGACCTATTTTGGTTTGCAAGCGATGCAGACACCCACTTCACTCAGTCTTCCTCACAAAAATTTCCAGCCAGTGCTCTTCGTTCTTTCATTTTTCACATAAGGCAGCACAAGAACAACCACCAGACCTACTCTCTCAGCACACACCCAGGAGAGCAAGCAAGGTCTTCTCCCTAAAAAGGGTCAGAAGCTCCTCACCTTTAACAGCCATCAGCTGCAGGTACTCAGCACCACACAAGATGGGGCACTCCCTAGTCTTGCAGCCAGCCTTTGCACCAGGGAACCACCCATGACCATCCCTGCACCTCCAGCCACATGCTGGGCAGGCTCTGCTGGGTGTGGGGTACAGTTCTCCAGTGCTTCCCTCAGACACAGGGTAGCATCTGTGGTGAAATCTCACCCAGTGATCCAAGATAGTTTTCTCCAGCTGGGACTGATTGAATATAGCCCAGGCACCGGATGATGTGGGAAATCAGTCGTAGCCGAGCACAAATTGCATGCATAGAGGTAATTACTGCAGCACAGGGTTCGTAGCACCACTACCCACATGGCAGTAGATCTCAGCAATTTTCATTTCCTATTGCTTCAATTCAGAGAGGGTTTTTTTCTTGTTTTGTTTTGGTTTTTTTTCCTTTAATGGTGGTTCAATTTTCTCCTTTTCCTACAGGGACTGATGTTAACCCAGGATTCCATCAGGATAAAGCTCTGCTTTCACTACAGCTACTCCTTCCACATACCCAGATCTTCTTCTATTTACTACACCCAGCCCTTGCACCCAGCCCATCTCGACCTGACTCCACATCCCTGCCCCAAGTGTGATTGTCACTGCCCAAAGTTGAAGTGACACAGTGGTAGCCGCTGGTCACCCGCCGCCATGTGCTGTCACCCACAGCCAATTGGGGATACTGGTAATGAAACACAACGTGCCAGCAGCTAATGAAGCTTGTTACAAAGGAAGTCATTTCCACACTTGTAAAAGGGTGAAAGTACAATGAGGGAAATGGAACAAAAAAGGGTTTCTGCCAAAAAATAAAAACACTACAAGAGCTAATGCTGAGAGTGGGGAAGCTGATCACTACTATTACAGATACTCAGCAAAAACAGGGCCACATTATGCTTACTGTGATTATACACATTGTGGCTAGTGCATATCTATAATATACTTCCTATAAATAACTTATTTTCCAAATAGACAAGGGGGTTGAATGCAGGATGGAAAGGGAAATCACCGAGCAAAGGCAACGCCAACCCAGCTGGAGCCTTGGCACAGCCCCTCGCTCCTGCTTCCCAGCCCAGCTCTCTCCACTGCATACCTGCGTGTCTACCGTGAGGAAAGGCTGCCAAACTTTTTAATAATTCTGTGACCCATTTAAAAAGATCTCCTTTCTCACACTCATACATGCTGTATGAGAAATAAAATACCACACTTGCGAGTTTTGAGTGGCAGCGCTTCCCTTAAGACGGATAAAAGCTGCAACTTCTCTTTGCTGTTTGGTGCCAATTATTACAGAGTTTTGACTTATATATTATTACATAGATCATTTAGTAAAACAACCTACATACAAACCCAGTGGTATGTCTCCCTTCAGCAGTTATCTGCTGGAGATGGAGCAGTTTAGACACTCACCCATATAAACTGTGTTTCAGAGACGGGTGGGCTCCTTCCCCAGCACCCAAAGGAGATGCAGTTTCATGCCCTGCAGCTCTCTGCAGCCTGCAAGCCTAATTAAGAAAGGTCCAAATGATTTATCTTTATTGCATTTACAAAGTTAAATGCATCACTTTTTTTTGGGAGAAAAACACGGGCAACCAGCCCCTCTGGAGATGTAGGTCCAATGCAGTACTGGAATCAGCCCGAGCTGCCAGGTAGGTGTTCCAATACAGGGGGACAAGATTTCACCTGATGGCAACGGGCTGTGCCCAGGAGGCTGCTCCGAAACTGGCAGTGCCAGGCAGCCCCTGCTCGCAGAGCTGAGGGTCAGTGCAATGCTTGTGGTGATTATGCCTTTAATAAAGGGCCCTGGATTTTCCAGCGGTTGCAAAATTGATGCGGGTTGCCATGGTAAGCACACACTTTTCCATTTAGTAGAATAATAGGCAGCTTTGTATAATTCACTGATTTCAGATGATTTCTCACCCCAACAGCAAGTCGCTCAAGTTACATAAGTCACCTGTTGTTTAGTCAATCTGGCAATTTTAATTAGAATAAATTTTTATGATTCCTCTTTGCAACACTTAGAGCTGCTCTGCCACCAGAATGCCGAGATGTCTGTAAATTATATGAGCTCCAATCACATCTTTTTTTGCTGTTTTAATTACAGTAACATTGCAGCATTAATCATCTAAGCCTCTGTTAAACAAGTAACAGCCATCCTCCATCATAATTAAAAAGAAAGGCCAAGCAAACAGGAGCTTTGGAGTTTACCATATTTCCTCTGAAAATTGTATTTTAACTTAAAGAGTTTCCCAAACAGTAGTTTTATTTGGCTCTAATTAGTGTTGTGAAGGAAACACCGAAAGGTTAATAAGAGATGGTTAGTTTGTAATGCAAGTTTCCCAGTGCCAGCCCCAGCAGTTCAGTCTGTTTTCAGAGTCATTAACGAAGTAGATTGATTACAGGAGGAGATCGGGAAGTGCTGCCTTGCTGCGTTAGCAGAAGGTTCAGTTTTATTCATATACCTTCCCTACTGTTAAATATGATGGCCATTACCTTGACCATTTTGCTACTCTTAACTGCTGTGAGACAGAAAGTGTTAATGCTTTCCTTAGAGGTTACTGGCAAAAGGAAAAAAAAGTCCATGTGAGCTTGTGTTCTTTTTGTTTTGGCTTGTTTATAAAGGAAAAGGAAGCTGCAAGTTTAACTGAATTGTTTATCTTAGAAATATTTGAAAACCCAAGTATTGTGTAGGGGTTTTGGAAAAGGATGCTTTGGGAGAGCCAGGGTTAGCATCACCCTGTCCTTCAGCTGAACCCTGACAAAGATCTTCTCTGAGAACCTTCTGCTTGGGCTGGGGTTTAGGAGCAGTTAACAAAACCAAGCACAGCCAGAAGCTGAAGCTCTCTAATCAGAAATATCACTTCTTCATATCTCCTATAAATTGGTTTCCAGCCACCCAGCAAAAATATGGGTAAGCAAGAATTAAATTTGACAAAATCTCATTAAAAACTACAATAAAACACTAGAAACACTCTAACTTTCTGGTTTGATCACTCATCCATTACAGACCTACACAATGGGGCACAAATCCAAGTTTTCGTTTTCCTCTTGAAGTTGCCAGAATGTTCACATTTGGTGAGTGTTTTCTGTACTTAGATGGAAAGGACTTGAGGATCTAAAGGTTATAACTCTTGTGACACTGGAGTGAGTAACTTCAATGATGGAGGAGACACTGCAAGAATTGTCACTGATGTAAGGAACCTGAAAACTGAAAAAGAGTGCCAGGAATGTGGATATATGATAATGCTTCTCATGTAAACAAAGGAGGTCACGCATCTGCTTGTTATTTAGTTCTGCTGTTGCAGAAAGGGATTGGCATTTGCTTATTGCTATGGATATGACTTCAGTGTCACCCCTGCTCCACCACCAGCCTCCAGCAAGGACTTCTCCAAGCTGTTCTCAAAGAAGAAGCAACACAAGGGATGTGCCTGAGCCAGCTGGAGTGTCCATGTGTGGATTAAACCTCCTCGAGTCACTGCTGCCCGGCTCTGCTGTAATGCAACGAACACCATGATGAGGGAAACTGAGCCCACTGGTGGGCAGCCTGACCCACTGCCCAACTCTGCCTGTCCAGATGACCCACTGAAAATGGACCTGAGCACCTCATACCTGGTAATGAGTCATCCTGAAAAGAATTGTTAGAGTGCAACCCATCTGGTTATCTGGTCCAACCCCCCTGCACTAAGCAGGAATAAATTTAACTAGATCAGGCTGCTCAGAGCCCCATCTAACCTGACTTGGAATGTCTCTGGGCAACCTGGGTCACTGCCTTACCATCCTCATTGTAAAATATTATAAAAATAATATGATAACAAGATATTACATCCTCCTGTGTAAGCCCCATTGGGCAATGGTAGCAGGAGCTTTGGGAGGATGGAGAGAGCACGTACAAAAGCATCAGTAACCACCATGCAGCCATCCATAAGCTGATGTAAATGCTCAATATGTTATAATTTAAAAGTGTAGGACTCATAAGACAATCAGCTCCTCTTCCCAAAGCCCAGCTTAGCCACTCATCATAAAAATCCTTCTCTGGGCTTTCAAAGTACTGTGAGAAGCTGACTGCTCCCTCCAGGAAGGCCACTGCAGGAGCACCACTGAGCTCACGGAGGCGGCTGTACTGAGAGATCCATGCAACAATACAGAAATCAGAAGAGCTGTAATAATTGACATTGCCCTCTAAAGAAAGCTTATAGTGTTTATCCATCTTAAGGGATGTGCTGTCACTCACATCTAAATGTTATCCTTTATGTCTTGTGCTGCACATACGAATACAAGAAAGTGGGTATTTTTATTAATTTGTCGAAACTTCCAGAGAAATGCAGTTGTATTTCCAGCCTCTAAAGCCCTAGAATATGTCACATCAGTCTTCATGTACATACAGCTCTAAAGAAAGGCTTTTCTGCAGAGTAAAAGGGAGTCGCAGGTGGAACGACTGCTGGAAATCAGCTTAAAAAATCAACAGTTTCTCTAATACCTGTGTTTGCCTCCAGTTAATACCATTAGTCATGTTCTCAATTCACGGCTGAAATGCACCCAGATAGTATGAAGATGAGCATAAGAACCAATTGGAATATTCTAGATAAAACCTGATCCCCTAAATGCCGATGTATCTGAATAATTTGAGATGCAACCAGCGAGAAAAGTTTCAGCGCCTGGCTCTCCTTTCTAGCCAAGCCTATTTCTATAGCGTGTGATAGTATAAAGAAGACTTAATGCAAGCATTTAAATATAACTCATTTCTATTCAAAGAGCCCTTCATCTTGCTGGAGTTTATGAGACTCAGACACAATTAAACCACCTCTATGAGCAAAGTTACTCAAATGTGGAAATATATGCAGGATCAGGTCTTTCCAGATGACATTTCACGCCAACCTTTACTGCTGATCTGGCACCAGAAAAATGGAAGTGATGCTTTTAGAAGCAATTCTCTGTAGAGACACATTAGTGACATTGCTTAAAAACCCTCTCACTTTGATTTTGAAGCTTTTTCACAATTTTATGGCTATGGTGACTAGCCTTAGCTTTTTTATGATTAGTGTGTGTTTATTATTTTCATATTTTCTTTTGGATTCTATTTTCATCTTAAACAGCAAATTACTGCTTCATTGGGCCAACGATTTTCCTTCTACAACTGAAGGTAGAAATACTGGCCAGCACTGGGAATTAAGATAAGTTTGAAATCTGTTGCTTCTGACATTAACACCACCTATTTGAAATAGTTCCTTTCTGATTTCCATGCTGGCAGGAACTCCTATGACTTAGACAGTACAAGTATGGCTCTGGCTCAAGCAAGCTAAAAAAAGGTAACAGAAAAAAAAGCAGATCTAGGTACCCACATACATCCACACAAGGAAAACAAGCCAAACCTGCACGAACACTGTGTTTGGGAAAGGGCAAAGAGATAAAAAAAAAGTCCCAGGATGAGCAAAACCAAGGAAGGAATAACTACCTGAATCACAAAACAGAGTATCTAGCCTCAAAGATGCTAATTCAGGTCCTGAGGGATCTAATCAACCTCTTTGTTGAAGTAAAGATAAAACTTTTTGACAGCAAATGCTTTCTGATAAAATGGAATTTTCAATTACCCTGCGAAACATCTGGTCCGCGCTGCCATTTCCCAGGAAAAGCACCGCCACACTCTGCAGTGTTGGAAAACATTTCATGCTGAGATTTCCCCACGTTGCTGGGAGGAACAGGCATCAAAAGCTTCAAACCTGTCGGCAAAGCTCCTGTGCCTGCCGGCATCACCCACCACCGTCGGCAGAGGCGATGCCGGTGGTGGTCTCCTGCCTGGCACCCCTGAGCACTTCATCTCCATGCTTGAAATCAGGGTTCCCTGCAGCGCTGGATTTTGAGCCAAGGTTACAGCAGGACATGGATAAAACCCTTCCCATCTTGCAGTGAAATAGGACAAGATACAAAAGGGGACCCCAGAATTTACTCCTCTCCTCCCAAGAGGCTTCTCCAGGCAACTCAAAACGTTGCCGAGATCTCCCAGCCGCTTGAAAACTTCCCTTTCTCCAAGAACTCCATTTGGAAGTTCAGCTGAGGACGCTGCTAGGAAAGGAGCACATATAAACTTCTAGCAGAGCTTAACACCTCCACAAATAAACAAACAATTAAGCTGCAGCAAGGCAATTGCGAAAGGTGGAGCGGTGCTGGTGCCCGCCTTCCTCAGCATCCATTTGGTATCAATTAGCAGGGGAAGAAAAACAATTCTGGGTGATAATGAACTCCAAATTGGGTACATATTAGAGCTATCTTTTCAACTGATGAATTTATAATCAATAATTAAGATCCTGAGGTAAAGAGGGACTGGGCAGAAGGCCTACTCCCAAAATAGGTGACGTGGCTGAGCTCCAGGCAGTATTTCTGATGATCTGCTGCTGCCCACAAAAGCTCAACACCTTTCATGCTATGGTCTGGCATTTTGCTGGAAATCTAGGTAATTTCCCAAGGAAGAGAAAGGGCTCCTGCCAGCAGGACTGGCAGCTGGTGTCACTCCCACCCAAGAGTCACAACAGGGCAGGGAAGGGACAGAGGGTCTCAAGGCCACCTGAGCATCTGCGGCAGATTCCTGGGGCTCCCATGGCCACGTACTCTCCAGCAGTGCCAGGCTCATGCATTGGCTTAAGAACACTAAAGGGGCTGCTTGGATCTATTCACACCTACCTCATGCCTATCTCTTTCTGCAGAAAACCCAGCATCTCAGTAAGAGAAGGCTGGCCAGACAGGTCCACACTAACCCCCCAGTGATACCACACAGGGATCATCCTCTACCCCTGAGCTGCAAGGATTTCTGCCAAACAGCATCTTGCCTCAGCAGATCCAGGATTACCCAACAGATAAAGACTTCTGAATTATCTGGACAAAGTCTGAGAGTTGGTCACTCATTAAGGACTTGTGGTGCTACAAGCAAAGGTCCACATCCAGCAGAGCCTGGCCATGAGAGCACCTCACTGGGCTCCCAGGCAGAAATTCACTATCACTGATGAGCAAACTCCAAGGACTCTCCCAACACACCTTGTTGTGGTTACATGAGACACTGTTTGGGACTGGATGGTAAGTGAAGGCAAAGCACAAGGACAGTAGTTGCCAGGCAGCCCTTTGGCCACCAACTATGTGCTCAGGGTGGTGGTCATCCTGTCAGTCCTGCACATCCTTGGCATTGAACTAGTGTTTTCTCCCCGCCCTGCCACTCTGACCCAAAATCAGGTAAAAATTAACATGCCAAGCCCATCGTTTTAATCACACAGGAACTGCTGTTATCACCATCATCTCAGCATCTTGATTTTCCTGATTATTTTCTGCAGTCCCCGCTCAACAAATCAGCTCAGAAAATAATCTCTTTAACCTTTTTTGCAGCTTCTGTGACAATAACTGCTAACCTCCCTGCCTGCGCTGCTCCTCTAGTGCTCCACGAACACCTTGATAACCTCAGAGGTGAGTCCCCTGGCTTTTCTGCACAAGGCAGGGTGGGTCCTGCAGGACAAGAGAGCTGCCCCCCAACCCCTCCACCCACCCCCTGTCTGCAGGCGCAGCAGGATGGCAACACAGTGCTGGAATGCTGATTTTCTCCCCAATATAAACCAGAGCCAAGAGCACCAAACCCCTGGCCATGGTGGGAGTGGGAGCCAGACACACAGGTTGCCTTTGGAAGTCATCTTCTGGAAATAGTCCTGATTTTTGAGGGATATCTTACATGCCCTGAGGAGTTCATGTTGCAATGGATTGGACCGTATTTATTTCCATCTGACTCCTCTGACGAGCTCTGCCTCTGACCCATCCTCTTTAACTTATTTGCATTGTTATCTGGTGCACAACAGAGCCAGCACGAAACCTTATCAGAAATGTAATCTCTGTAAAACCCTATCTGTGGTCCACTGAGATTGGCTTCTTTTTTTTTTTTTTTTTTGCCAAAGAAATGTGACAAAAAATTAACAGATGTTGCTCAGACCATTCAATGGGACGGGAATCAATTATGAACATTTTTGCTCCTACAGTCATCCCTTACTGCAAACGCATCTGAGGAAACCCTCTCCTGATCGAAATGAAAAAGCATTTCTTTGTAATAGAAGAATAATAAATGATAGCTATCAGCCTGCATTCTCTGACACGGTGCTGGTCCGTGGAGAATTAAACTGCCACCGTACAGTTATATAAATGTTTAATTTTTTTCATCTTTGGCCACAGTAGGGTTGTCTGGAAATACATTATCGCTGCGGATGCCATCCCTCTCCAATTAGCGTGGCTGGCTGCATGCAATGGGTAGGTGACCTCGGTGTTCCCCCTCCTCCTGGAGTCTTACAGGGTTAACTACGGCCATTTAACAGACTCTATCGAGAATTAATACAGCGATCAGCTTCTCTCCAGAACAAAAAAAACCCAAACCATTCGGCAGCGCAGATGGCAAGAACTCTCTCTCCCCCGTTTGACTCTTTTATGACAGCAAAACAAAGGCTTTTAATGATGTTTACCATGAATTGAATTAAACAGCTGAAGACCAGTTCATAATCACAGCATTTTGTTTTCATATCCTTAAGTCTTTTAGCAGTGGGGCTTCCAGTTGAGCCTCAGCTACTGCTTATCTCAAGATATAGCCAAGCGCCCCGAGGCTCCCCTGCGCCGGAGCACCAAACCGCATTCAGGCTTCTTAATTGAAAAAGACAGGATGTTTGCATAGGATGTTTGCATCCGTCAGACATTCAAAGCAACATTCATGCCCAAGTACAAATGACGTCTCAGGCTCAGCTGAATTTCTTTAACTTCTTTCCTCCAGTGAATACTGGTCTCATTTTGAAGCAGGACTTCACCCCTGCATGTGGGGATGCAGAAGAGCTGAATCCCCACTGCCTACATGGAGGAAAGGATACAAACCCTCGCCTGCTGGCCCGAGCCAATCCCTTGTGGGGTGCCTGACTAATTGCCTATGTGGTTTGCTGACCTTTTGGAGAAGTTGCTGTGATGGCATCTATGTGTGAGCTCCAGAGAGGAGCACTGTGGCAGGATCAGATGGGGCAAGGCGCTGGTAATCCTGGCCCTAATCCCAACCCCACTGCTCACTCACTGTCAGGGGGATGCTCAGGACCTTGGGTTTTCTGCCCGTGAAGCAGAGGATAATCCTGACTGCTTGCTTACCTGGCAGGTGTGGCAAGATGATTAATTTAATACCCAGCACTCTGACAACGTACCAGGTTATCCCCAGCCAGCACTGTGCTTCCCTACTGCACACCTACCGAGGCAGCACTGGACAGGGCATGTGGGATCCCGGGGGTGGCACATGGTGGTGGCTCACCTTGTTCAGGGCCCTGGGACCCCATGGAGGGGACGCTGGTGTTCAGCACGTCGTTGACAGCCGTGTCGCAGTAGAGGCCCCGCTGCACGTCGTGCTCGCTGTCCGTCTGGTCACTCTCCTCGTGGCCGCTGTCCTTCAAACTGTTCCCCTCCAAGTCCTTGAACGTGGAGCTGCTGGGGAAGATAAAGCCATGACTGACTGGGTGGGACGAGGTGGCTACCACCACCCTCCAGTGAGACCCATAGTGGTGGCACAGCTACCACCACTCAGCCTCAGTCCCTTGAAAGCACAAGGAGGTCCCCTGCCACACTGATAGCTGAGGCAGTGGGTGCAGGGGAGGTATTCCCTGCTCGGAAACACTGCACCCCCAAACACAGCATCCAGCCTGCACCCCATCACAGGCTGCTTCTGTCCACAGGTATAGTGTAAGCCTGTGGGTCAGGCTGCTGGGGTACCCTGGAAGCTGAGAGTGGAGCAGGATTTAAAAATAAAAACTTGAAAAATCAACACTAAATGTTTCTACAATTGGGCTCCCTCAAGTTGTATTACCTCATATTGAAGTCACACAGGATCTAAACCTTATTTTTTTTAGGTTATAGGCCAAATCCTAATTGTTTAAAGTTTGAAAACAAAAGTCTTCTGAGACACAGGAATTTGTTTTGATGATGATGATGATACCATTCTTATTCTTAAAAATAACCCAGTGATTCTGGGTCCAAGTTCACACAGATCTAAGGAGATATGATTACACAGTCAAACTCCTTGACGTGCACTGCAAACCCAGCCACTGCTGAGGGGACCTGAGGGCTGATCTGCTCCCAGATTTCTCCCAAGGGCTGAGCAGCTCCATCACCCCATGGCACCCAGCTCCTAGGCTGGAGGGATGGAAGAATTTAATTTCTGGCTGCACTGGGATCCTTCTGTTGATCCTTGCTCCCATGGAAGGGGTGATGCACCAGGGCACCAGCTGCAGCAATGAGCAGGGACATCTCAAGATGTTCCTGCCCGAGGTGGCATGGTCATCAGGGCATCACTGGGGCCACCTACCCTGCTTTTCCTTTTACACCCATCCTTGGCACGAGATACCTGCGCCCACCCATGGGCATCGACCTGCACCCACAGCCCCAAAGTTTCTTGCCAGCTGATTTGGTGTGAAACTTCGGTGGAAGACGCGGTCTGGGCTTCAAAGCACCAAAGAGCTGGAGATTTTCACTACTTTGAAAAGCCCTTTTCCGTCTCCACGGAAACCAAGCAGACCACCTACCATCTGATGCTTTGCAAAAGCACACGAGGGGGGAGCTCCGAGATACATATACATTGGTAAACCTTCAAACATTACCTTTTAAATAAAGATGTCCCTGTTGAAGCCACTGACTTTGATTCCAGGCAACATCAAAGAATTTTAAGTTAAGAAAGCGCTACAAATCTACAATTCATTTGTGTGCAGGTAGATGAGCGAGAGAGGCAGGCAGACAACACAGGAAAAGTACAAATAGATTAATTAAAGTGCTGGATTTGAGGAGATTCACTCACCAAAGATAGAAGAACTACAACATCTTCATAAAGGCAAAGGATGAAAATGATACCAGACTATGTTACAGAAAATATTTTTTGTTCTTAGATGTCTGCACAGCGTTCCTGGCACCCGTTGTACTTAAGATACAAGACAAAGGTAGAAAGCCAGGGGAAACGCTGTCCTACACGGAGCTGCTGTTCACACCGCGCAGGCAACCTGTGTTACAACGCATTTATCTTCCCCGCAGTGAACCAGACCAGAATGCAGCAGCCACACGACACGTTTTGGCGGCTGACACTTCTCTAAAGGATGGGCAGGTCTCGGGGAATCGGCAGCGGCAGCATTTCCCAAACAATACAGCCTCGCGCAAGCCCCGCTGCGGCAGGCGGGAGCACTGCCTGCCTTTATCTTAGGTGTGAACGAGGAAAGATTAATAGATTTGGGGTTTTTTTCAGCATGCCTGCAGACTCTCTGGCGAGGAGCAGCGTGGCACAGGCAAGCCATCTCTCTTGCAATCGCATTAGCATCGTTAAACATCATGAGCCACGTAGGCAAATATACCTGCCCTTCGCTCGCTGAACCCGAGCTGCTTAAACAATGCACTCGCAGCTCCCTCACTCCTTATATTTTTAAGATGTAAACAAATGGGATCTCAGCCAGGCAGATAATTGGATTTTTTTACTGCTCAGATCAGATCTCAACAGTTCAGGGCTGGCTCCTGCTCTCTGTTACACCCCTGCTACCATGATGGCTTCCTCAGAGCCCCTGGGTACAACCCTGCCAGGCAAAGGCATGGGCACAGCCCCGGCTTGTCTACTGCACACCCCGGCTGGTCCCCAGGAACTAGATGGGAGCAAAGAGCTGGTGGACTCCTCCTTTGCCCGCATCCTGAGCGAGGAGATGGCCCCACAGCCCCCCACGGCCGGATCCTGATGAGTATTGATCGTGCTGTTGCTGCCTTTCCTTGGGCAGGCAGAGGGGAGCCCAGCCCCGCAGCAGGATGCTCACCTCGAGGTTAACACCACCCAGGGGGTTCAACCAGCTAACCCTAGCATTAACCTCCCTGAGACATTTCCTCACCACTGCTAAGCTCTGAGGAGATTGGTATTTTATCCAAAGGGTTAAATTCCCCCCAGGGGTAATTACCAGGCTGCAACCTAACTGTTGATTTCCTTTTTACCCATGGAAGAAAGCTGCCCAGCAAAGTGCTGTTTTCTGCCTGTACTCACACTAAAACAGTGAGTGTATATCCAGAGCAATTATCTGCCCCCAGACGAGATCTCTTTTTTATTTTTCCTTTTCCCCACCTCACACGGCAGGCAGATCTCACCATCCAAATCTATCATTTTATTCGTGTGCATTCACAAAGAATAAACTCTATGAATTTGAAAGTTGTCAGGGTAACAAGAACTCCACCCAACACTGCAACTTCCTGGCGCGAAGGAGCCAAAGCGAGGAAAAAAGAGACTTGCCTTTAGTGCAAACCAAGATCAATGGGACTTAGTAGGAAATAAACACTGGTTTTAAAATCAAATGATTACTCTCGCACTGTTTTGCATATTTAAAAAAGCAAGTGGTATGTAACGCAGTAAGGAAGAACATTAAATAATCAGGATTTGGCTGGGCAAACCCAAGCACTTTTGAGCGAGCCTACGTACCTTTTTATTAAATGAGCTCTGCTGTTCACGTAGTTGGAATCGAAGGAGTAGTTTTCAGTCTAGAAGGAGGAAAAGAAAAGGGAGATGGTTACACGTCTGATTTCTCCAGGCCTGGCAACAGCCAGATTTGCAGGGCCCATCAAAAGCCAGCAGCAGACTCCAGGGAAGGGAAGGAGCATCCCAGCATGGGATAGACCCTGGTGAGCAGGACAGAGCCGGGTGCAAAAAACTCTGGTTTTCCCTGATGATCTTTAAAAAAAAAAAAAAAAAAGACTGGCTGGTGACCACAGAACAATTTGCAAGAAGAAACAATGTGACTATGCTCTGTTACAAAACTAATTGCTTTTAATTCCCTGATGGACTCGGTTCTCTGTGTGTCAATTTGACTGAAAGTTCAAAAGGTATTTTTCTTATTAGTGTATAATTAACATGTTAAAATATTTATTGCATGGATATGTAAATGCCAGCAAGGTAAATCCCCTGCCAGAGAATTTAATGTGGGAACTTTTCTTTGTTTTACATCATTTCATTTGCAGAGACAGTGGGCTCTGTTATTAATAAAATAGCAAACAATGGGTGACATGCTTAAAAGTTGGAGGGAGCGAAAGCGGGGGAAAAAAGTTAATGGATTTGCCTTTTGCAAGCAAAACCCACTAACTCGCTCTGCACTCAAAACACCATCTTTTAACAGTTTACAGATTTAAACAGATTTCTGGTGCTTGCAGCAGGTAAGGAACCAAAACAAACAACCAGTAAGTAGAGAGCAGGCTGTTACAACTCAAGAAGCCATAGTGGGAGATGTGTGGTGGGACATGGTGGGAGGTGTGCAGTAGGATGCAGTGGCAGTTGCATGGTAGGATGTGGTGGGAGCTGCTTGGGAAATCACAGTGGAAGCCAAGTGGTGGGACATGGTGGGATCTGCATGGCCTGACCAGGATTCTTCACAGGCTTCAGGAACCCAGGAGGCTGCGTCTCCAAGTCAGGTGCCCAAGTTCATGTGTTCAGCCACCCAAAGTACCCCCATATCTGAAGGGATCCTACCTGGGTTCCCACCAGCATCAGCCCTGGGGGGACACCCCTTGCCCCTGCCAGGCACCATGGGCAGCAGAAAGGCAAGACTCTGACCTCCTTCCTTGTGGCTGACAGCAGCAGGCTGTCCCAGGAAAAGGGATGGCCACCTGCCCCAGCAGCCTCCATCCTGCCTCCTCTCTGCCATGGCTCCTCCTTGCCCTGGCCCCGTGGCCACTGTCCTTCCCAAAGAGCCACTCTGGGATACTCTGGCCTGTTTTTATGGCAATTATGAACATGGTAAAAATAAATGCATGCATCTTTAATGTCTCAATAAATAAAGGAAAGCAGAGTCTGCTGCTAACGTAATCACAACGGCAGGATGCAGGGAGCAGGGCCACTGCAGCAGAGCCGAATGTGAAATCCAATCGTACCCCAGCAGAGGTTACTCTGCTCTGCCAAGATAATAAAGCAAAGGCAGCGTTGGTTAAGTGTGACCTTTTCTGAAATACAGCACAATATCCAATTTACCAAACAGGAACCTCCCAGAGAGAAACATGCAAGGAGCTGCGAGCCGGGGGAGTTGGCTAGCACTCAGCACAGCTCAGTTATTACTTTCACATAGTAATTACTGCTGGAGAGTCACGCAGGAGATTTACTGCACAAACTACTGGTCCCTGCAGTTCCTGCATCCTCGGTTCTGCAGGACGATTTTGATGGTTAGAGCTCAGGAGCAAATGGACACATGTATTTTTAAAACACGTGATGCCCAAGACTTCAAATGCCGCAGAAAATGCCTGATTTCTGTTCATCCATCAATCCTGACACTACTATCCCAGGAGAAGGGATGCTGCCCCATGGCATTCCGCACCAGCTGCCCCATGGGAGATCCTAGCCCCACAAATGGGCTCTGAGGGCAGCTGAGTGATGGAAGGCAGGAGGGATCCTGTTTCAGAACCTGTTTCAGAGTCATTACTGCTCAGTGGGATACCCTCTTCACCCTGCACTGGTAGATATGGGAACTGCCTCAGCTGGTCTTGTCCCTGCATCCCTAGCCCCACTGCAATGTCCAGCAGCAGCATGAGACCCCTGAACCCATCATTACCTCTATCAGTTTCATTCCTATTAGTGTGCATCTCAGTCCTGGGAAAACCAGAAGAGGAATGGGTGGGTGGGAGGGCCCAGAGAGCAAATGTCCATACACAGAGCTACATTACAAAGCTTTAAAATACTCAGAGCACTGATGCTGCACAGCCCAGGCTTCAGGGGCCAATGGATACACAGAGCCATCTGCACAGAATGCTCAACCCATGCCACCAAAACCCTTCTGCAGGCTGTAGAAACTCCACATGTGCTGCTGTCACATCACCTGCTGCAGCCTGAGTACAGACCTCACACTAAATCCCCCTCCAACCAACACCTCTGGGAGCTTTGCTATTGATTTCTGACCAAAAAATAAAACCAGATCCTGGCTCAACTGAAATCACTCACCAATCAGAAAATTTCCCACGATTGACATTTGATGCACTGGAGTAACACCCTTCCCATGAGGACCCCCTAGTCCACATACCCCCTGCTTGGGGTGCTCTGCACCCTGTCACTAATGCAACCCCACAAGTCCACAGGCAGGAGAGCGGGTTCCCGTGGGGTCACTCGCAGCATCCGTTCCCAGGCTTTGAATCCCCCGTGAAATCAAAAGCAGCACAACTAATGCTAATTGCTTCCAGATCTTGGACAAAACAAAGAGTGACATGTCCACAAGGATGGGAAATCTGCTTTTTTTTGTTGGGGGTGGAGGGGGGGGGGTTGCACCCTCAGTGAGTGGTGCTGGCCCTACCCAAAACAACATGAGGATGGGCTGCCTGCACTGCCTGCCCTGGTGCACAGGGCAGCCCAGCAGTTTACAAGACCCCCTCCTCAGCTATGGGACTATCTGTCAAGGTTATCTCCATGCAGGCTAGGGGATCAAAACAGAAAAATAAAACAGAAATGAGATTTTTCATGGAAGAGGGCTGCTTTATAGCTTGCATTATTCAATCGAAGTTCACTTGATTGAATTCTAGCTCATCCTGCAAAGTGCAACCGCTTACAAACAGAGGCAAAACGAGGGGGAAGGAGAACATCTCCGGCATGTCAACACTTTAATTGGGAAAGGATCCGCTCCCTCTCTTAATGAGGCCCGAAGAACAAAGTTGAAGCACAAAAATGAGGGAAAAGGTAAGGCTGGCTGGCGCCGATGAAAGCATGTTCTTCATTGAGAGGCCAGCCCTCATCGTCTTCATTATTTTAGCAGAAGCAAACAAACTGTTACTTTCTCACTGATCAGCATCGCTCCTGCAGAAATCAAAGGCAAGCCCAGCCTCAAGCCCACCCTCTCCTTTCCATGTCCAGAGCTGGGTATGGCTCGGCCCTCCCGAACAATCCTTATCTCCTGCTTATCACAGTATGAATAAAAGCCGCTCAGACTTGCCAGGATCAGACCTGCAACCTCTGTGCTAGGGATAAACAATAGATTCAAGACATCAGGAAGCATCAGGTAACACCTAGCACAAAGTCTACGGTCACAGACTATGTTTCTCTTGGAGGAGAGAAACCCTGCTGTCCTCTGGGCTTGGGGTTTGCTTGCTTTCCAGATGCAGGATGGTTGTTGTGAATGCCATCAGAGAGACCTGCCCCGACACACAGCTTACCAGCGCCTAATTTAAAAAAGGCTTTTAACTGCTACCTTAGAAACACAAATATAAATATAACAACAGACACACTTGGAATGGAGCAACCAACTGGGAAATTGGAAACTTTTTTGTTTTGTTGTGTTTTTCCCCAGTGGTGGCTTTCGGTTGAGGACTGACAACTCCATTAAATTAAAATTAAAAAGAGATGTACAAACATCAGTACAACTCTTCTTGACCTGGACATCACTTGGGGGGGGGGGGTCAGTGACTTCTCCATCAGCAAAAGGTCTTTTAGAAACAAGGCACTGTTCTAGCGACTGCTCACTCTCTGCCTTAGAAACAGAAATAAACCCCAGAGGATCCAAAGACAGCTTAAGGGGAATTAATACAAGTGCCAGTGGAAGGGTCAGAGGGCTGCGGCAACTCCGGGCATGACCACTGCTGTGGACTGATAGAGGAACAGAGGATGCTGTCTGGGGTCAGTCCTCAGGGTGTGTGGGAATGTGCCCTAGCCCGTGCCAGGAGGCTTGGATTGGTGCAGTCATGCCTCTGCCAGCCTGCCAACCTGGGGCAGATGCCCACGATCTGGCTCTTTCGCACTCTTCCCTCTTTTCAGCTCTTTCAGATGTTTTTTATGCCAAAACAAACGCCATGGAGGTGAAAATCCAGCTGTGCCTGGATCCAGGCTCTTGATGGAGGGTTCGGTTCCTCGGTTTGCACATCAGCCCCCCAGCAAAGTCCATGGTTGTTTGAAGCTGGACACATCTCTCCCAACGCGAAGTGACAGGTATCCATCCCTCCGCCAGCCTCCACCTCGGAAGACGACACTAAAGCATCTCAACACGAGGCTTTTTTGCCCTTCTTCTCACTTCAGGGTGAAAACATTTCTATCTTTCTACGAATTATTGTAAACCTGCTGCAACCTCCTGCCAAAGTATGTAGGGACCCTTCATAAAAACAGCTTCATAAAAATGACACATTTAGCGCCACTTTTTCAGGGTTACCCCTTGAGCCTTTTTTTTTTCCCCTATGTGCCTTGTTAATAAAGCTTGCATGTCACCCTTTATTATTAAAAACCAAAGCAGACCTTTCTCCAAGGCTGCAATGTGCGTCTCTTCTTTCAGGTTTCAGAAAATCCTCCCAAAACGTGCAACGGCTCCTCATCCTTTGCATCGAGCTGCATCTCTTCAACAGGAGCACCGGTCTCCTGACCTTCCCTCTGCGCTGCAGGCATTGTCAGAGACCATGAAAGTAGAAAGTTGTTCCCAAAAATTTACTGGAACTCCCTGGTGGGAAAGGCAGGGATTGTAGGACTGCTTGTCCTGGTCCTCCTGTATCCTCAGAGCTGTTCACCATGGGAAACTCGATCACAGGCTCCAGCATCTGCAATAAAACTGTTGCTGCCTGTTAGGAGATCTCACAGCACTTAATTCTTATGGTTTGAGCTATATTGTGGGTGATACAGAATTCATGCAAATTAAATAAAAACACTCCAGCTGCACTTGGGAAACAGGGAAAATGTCAAAGTAGGGACCAGGTCAAACGAAGTACACACCAGCAATGAGGGAAAGTCATTATCATTTAGCAAGCTGCATATTTACCCCATGGGAAATAAATAAGCGCTCTGAGACTCCTTTCCATAAGAAGCAGGCACGGTATGAAAGCCATTGAACACAGAAATCTAACCCCATGGGCCCATGAGGAACAGCCAGGCTTGTCCCGCTGCTCTCACAGCCAGCAATGTGGCTGGTCTCTCTCCCCACACTGGCAGAAGACTCATCAGCTCCAGCTCCAGCTCCAGGCTGGGAGTAGATCACAAAGGATGTCAGGAGAGATTTTTCCCCCACTGTGGGTTCAGCCACATAATTAGCCCCTGTGCTACCGGCTGCTAACGAGGACATCGCTGCCTTGAAGCATCAGTCACAGGCCAGGACTGGTGGCTGGAGAGCAGCCTGGATGAGCACCCTGGTGCCTGACCCACTTGAGAAACTCTGCTCCTCTGTCCCTGTGCTTGCCACCAGCTCTGCTCCAGCGCTGAAGGCACCTGCAACGTCTGCAACCAGATGAGGGTCCTGAGCGCCATGGCCACGGCCTGGCAAGATGTAGCAGAAGACAGACCTGTATTTCCCAGTTCCTCACTCTCCAGCATTGGCACCTCTCAGCATGGTGTGTATTAGAGATGTAAGAGCCCAAGGCTTTGGGTTAAATGTCTGTGCAAACTCTACTCAAATAGCTACCAATGCTTCCAGTGTGAAGGAAAGTCATCAAATGCTGGTGGACATGGTGAGGTGAGCGATGCCTGCATCACCCCAAGGAGCCCACCACCCTCTCCTCTAACAGCCAAGCTGTGCTGTCGCTTGGAGACCCCCACGGGACCAGCGCCTTTGGAAAGGACCTGTCAGGCCACCAGTCCCCACCAGCAGCTTCAGCCCACAGGCACTGGAGCACAAGCCAGGGGAGAGGGGCGGAGGGATGCACCTCTACTGTGTCAACAGCCCCAGGCAAGAAAGAAGGAAAACGTAAAGCAATTGGGCTCTTATTAAGGAGTATTTAAGGAGGAGTTCAATAAAGGTTAAAAAGATCTGACCTCTGGCATCTCCCTCTGCAGCCATCTCCCCACGTCCTGCTAAAGCCCATAATACAGGAGATTGCAAACTGTAAACTAGCAACACAGCGTCTCTGGAAAAGTAAGTGCATTTAGCATCTGATATTGATGTTTTATAATTAGATGTAATACAGCAGATCATTTTCCTGCCCTTGATCAATGAAACCAGGGTTGGTTTTGGGGCTGGGCTTTTTTGCAGACACTCCGATTGCTGCCTAAACCAACTGGAGCGGTGCCTCGCTCAGTTCAGCAGGAACGAGCAGAGACGAGGATGTGCAAACACAGCATCCATTTAGATTTACTATCCCAGAAATATAAACAGAATATTTATTTCTGACCTTTTAAGCACTAATTCCAAATTTAATGAGGCACAATGAACATTCCTCAGAGCCAGACTCCATGGCTGCTTAACACCACCGACCCTCTAATTACTACTGCAGCTTAAATAAAGGGCGTTTGGTTCTGATGGACATTATTAAACACTGAAGGAACTGACTCCGGCCTCCATTTTCTCTTGATGAAATAAAAAGCATTGCAGAGAAATCACTGGGAGAGTTCATCCTTTAGCATCACCCCGTTTGTCAGAACGAGCCGAAGTTATCAAACCAGACTGCGTTACAGCGCGGCCGTGCCTGCTAATCCACACTGAACTCCTGTGCCCTCCCCAAATAAATACAGGTTTTGTCGGTTTTTGTCTGAAAATGGATTGGAGGCAGAAGGAAAAGAGCTGCTGTGATGTGATTTAGGAGAAGGGTATAGGTTTAGAAACCCAGATTGAATCCCAAGAGCAGCAACACGCAGTGAAGCCATAATTACACTACTGAAAGCCACAAATAGTGTCACCCGGTTGAATTTGTCAACATACCAGAAATCTACAGTATGGCTATGAAGAGCAAAAATGCAATAATAGAAAAATCCTGCCTTATGCCCAAATGGCACCTATAACCTAAAAGCTCTTTGGAGGCCCTGGCACAGGGGTCCCTCCAGCAGCACCACTGGGGCAGCCACCCACTTGGCACCACCTCCCCAAAATCAATCAAAAAGCAAAAAACTGACCCAAAAGGGGGGTATATATTCTAGGAAGAGCATACAGATGCCTTCTCTGGACTATGAGCAGCCAGGAGTCTGGCAATGCCCCAGCAGCTGCCCAATGTCCCCCACCCTGAGCTGGGACAGACAGGATTTTTGGGCAGGGGGGTAATGCCCAGATCCTGTGTGTCAACCCACAGGTACACAGCTAAACTCACTGGCCCTCGTGCTGCCTCAATCTGCTGAGGAAAATTCCCTGCAGGGATATAATAGTCAATAAACCTAATAAAAGGGTTTTTTCCTGTCACCTGTGCCTGGGACATTCAGCTGTGTAATGGATCCAGGCATGCAGCTTCCAGCATGGACTACACCCCTCCCTAAGTAATGCGAGAAACAATCTGGATCTAATCAGCAGCCCCAGGGTAATGGGGCATGACTTACAGATTTGTTAAAAAACCTTTCAGAACTGTCCTTTCCCTGCCTCCTGCCATTCAGAATGAAAACAAATATAACAGAGGAGCCTTTTTTTAAATGTTCTCATCGCTAGGGCTAAATAAAACTCCTTGTCATTCACCTTCTGGAGAGGCAGGTCAGACCAATGTGTTTTGTAGGGAACAGGAGAAATCACAGATTTGTCACTGAAAAGAAAAAAAGAAGAAAAAAAAAAGAAAACCAAAAAATCACTGCAGCTGAGTTAAAAATAGTGAAGGTGTGAGATGCTGCTGCCAGCTCCACACATCAGAATGACAGGACTCCTGGGCAGCCACCTCGGCTGCATCCCTGAGCATGCACCAGCCCCGGGGAGGGCAGAGGGCACAGGGAGCACAAAGAAATGAGGCTGGGCACCCCAACAGGCAGCCAGGTTCTGCTGCTGCCCGGCCACCGTGGGGCACCTCACTCTGCTTCTGCATCCCGGAGGAGATGGGGACACCCCCGAGGCACCCCCAGGTGGTGGGAGAGGGTGGCAACTTGAGGATTTCCCTGCTTCGTGGCTTAGTGGGGAGAAATTCTGGCACCAGGGCAGGTGGCAGCCCCAGAAGCAGCTGGGGAGGGAAGGACTGGCATACAGGGACTTCTGCAGTATGCCTTTAGTGCAAGCCTCAATTCTTCTGGTTTTTGGGTAAGCAGCGAGTGCTTCCCACACCATCTACACACCATCTACACTACAGCCCACGGCTTCACCAGAGGCCTAAACGTCCCAAAAGTGCCCCCAGCAAATAGCCAAGCACATCCAGATCCAGCTCTGGGGTGAAACTTCCACACCAACAGCTCCCATCTGGCTTCAGCCAAAATTCCCTGGCAATGGTGGATAATAAAAGTGAGGTGCACACTGCCCTGTGTGCTCATTGTGTTATCATTTACATTGTTTATCTGTAATTGCACGGGAAGGTTTGCAATCAGGATAGTCTCAGCCAGCTTCTACTCTAAGCCTCAAGGGGATTTTGCTCACAAGGAAAGTATTTATTCAAAATTGTCCTTTTTTTTTTTTTTTTTTTTTTTTTTTTTCTACTTGGGCAGGAAAATGCAGCTTTCCAGCCCACAGAGTTCCCCTGCAGCCATGAGACTGACGGCAGACCTGAGCAGGACTGCTGCCATCACTGACCTCAGCAGCCACAGCACCACGTGCAGAACCCAGGTGGGGACCAGCAGGTGAAGCTTGGCTCAGGTCAGCTCACCTCAAAATCCACTGCCCCCTAAAGGTGCCACATTCATCCTTGAGGACACACCAACACCCTCCAAAGAGTCCTTCCTTTCTTCTGAGCCCTTCTGCTGGCTCAGGAAAATAAGGAATTTAGCCCAACAAGAGCCCATTTTATCCCAGGAGAAATTGTAAGGAAATAAATGCTAATGAAGTGCTGGCCAGGTGAGGAGATCTCCGCTCCAGCACTAGCTGGGTGCCATGCCCACACTGCCTGCTCCCCTGCCCGACAGCCACCTGCATTGTTAACAGCCTGGTAAACACAGCCCCTTGGTTATTACAAAGATGCCAAAACCTTACTACTTCTTGTTCCTTCCAGTTAATGTACCATAGCCGAGGATGAATTGCTATTACAAGGAACTAAAAATAAAAATGTTTCAGAGTCCGTAATTGGCTTGTCTTGTTGGGCTTTTTAAAGAGCCAAAGTACCAGTTCCAGGCTATTAGCCCTAAGGTTGTAGGAGAATGGTATAAAATATTTCTTCATTAAAACCCTACCTTCTCCATAGAGGTGTTTTTCTTGAGTTTTTTTTTTCCCCTTCCCTTCTTCATTTTTTTTCCCATTCTTTTCTTCCTAAAAGACATGTGTTATCAAATAAGCTTTAGCTAAAAGAGGCCTTCGAAAGCCCAGAGGTGATATAAATAGACAGGGCTCACTGCAGCTGGAGAACCAGCCAGAGCCTTCACTCTTCTATTCAGGTCATTTTTCTACAAAACTTACATAATATTCCTCAGTTGGAAGTGTAATCGTGGGCCATTTTTAATAATCATCCCCAAAACTTGCATTCCTTTGGGACAGGGTGCTCTGTGCTGACAAGCACCCAGCCCACCAGTGCTGCAAACCCCCTGCAAAGCAGCTGCGGGTGCCCAGGGTGCTCCCTGGGATGGGAACTATGTTTTTTTTTTTTTTCTTTTTCCTTTTGAGGCTCTTCAGTGCTATTTAGTTATTAAGAGCTTTAGTTACCACCACTACTCAATATCAGCAACAACCACCACAAAAGCAAACCCATTTATTTGGCGAAACCTTTCTTTCCAAAGAAGCAGATACTCTGCTAAGCGAGGACTCAGCAGCTTGGCACCAGCCATCCTGGTGAGGATGGTGATGAGGAGCCAGCAAGACAATAATAATTTATGGCCACGAGATTAAAACATCCTCTAAATGCTGCCACTGGCAAAGCTTGGGGTTGCCCTGGCCGTGCATGCTAAGCTGAGCATGGCAGAGACCCCTCCACCCAACAGCTTCAGCAGCACAGCAATAAAATAAATAATAATAATACCAATAATGAAGATGACAGATCCTCAAGAATACTGCACAGCAGGGGAAGGTCAGCAGAGAAAAGACGAGGGAGACTTTCAGCCACTGTTTTCACACAGGGAGAGGGTGACACGTTCTGTGGAGAAACCACCGCTCGACGGGTAGTTACTATTTTGATTTTCCAATTTGAAAGTTGCTGCTGGAAGACTATTTCTGTTAGGTACAATTGCTATTTTTTGATAGTGTCTAGGCAATACCTTGTTATAAAGGGCAAAACAACAGTTATTAATTACCCTAATTAACCCAATTCATAAGACACATTTGTGTGGCTGTCATGACAACTGCTTTGACTAACTTGCCAAGAATAGCTTAGCTGTCCATTCAAATAAATCCCTGATAATTACTAGTCTAGTTTACTGGGCTTCTGTGATAATAATAATTAGTGCTACTGTACAAAAGGTCGTGCTAAACAGTTTATGAATGATGCATTTTGCACGGCGATTACATGAGTCATGCAGCGTCCAGCACACGGATGCAGCCACGTTGGAAACATGGTGAGATAAAATGGGTTGGGAGCCCATGGCTGCTCTGCCTGTGGACAGCACAGTGGGCTGAAGGGGTGAAGCCATTAATGCTGAAGGAGAAGTAACCAAGGAGAAGTCGGGTGAAGATGGGACAGCCACCAACCTGCCTCCTCGACAGCCAGGTTGTCCATCTGTTTGTCCATCCAGACACCACAAGCCAGCAGATGGTACTCTACTTCTAATGAAGACACTGGTAGACACCGAAAAGCTACCAAGCCGGACCTGTCACATGGTGGTATCTCACCACCTCATTCCTCTCCCTGCCAGTGACAGATAATCATGGGTCACCTCTCTGGTTCTGGTGTAATTCCTTGTTATTAGGTTTTAAGATCAATGACAAAATGTGGACCATGTAACCAAAGGCAACGATTGACTGGGGTGGGCAGCTCCTCCAACTCTGCAGGAAGAAACCATCCAACCCACAACCAGTTGCAGCCCCAGGACTCCCCATGCGGGCAGGAGACATTGCTCAGCTCAGCATCACTGCTCCAGAGGCTGCTGCGAGCACAATAAGAAAGGCCCTCCACCCCCAGCATCCTCCTGTGTTCTGGACATGGCTGTGCTTTCATTCACCTTCACGGCAGGAAATCCAGGCCCATCAGATGCCATTTTCCCTTTGCTGAGGTCTGCAAGTGAAAACTTATCTGTGGGATTCCCTCTGGCTGCACCTATACAGAGATGAGGGGGGACTGGACTGCAATGCCCCACTGATAACACTGCAAAATCCTGCAAAACCCCAGGGCAGACAGGGCAGCAGTGCAGGGATGGAGGCAGCATGCTCACATTTAATTCTGAGGACAGCTGTCAGCACCATGGAAATCTATGATATTACCCCATTTAGAATAAATTCTGATTAAATACCACATATGGTCCTTATTGTCCATCCCTTGTTACCTATCACAGGAGGCATCTGCATGTAAACAGGGTCTTAATGTGCAAATATTTGTCTGCTGCAGCACTCTCCTCCCTCACCCCCACCTGAACTTGCAATTATTCTTATTGATCGACTTTAAGAGAGCACTGTGCACATGCCTCGAGCTGCCAGGAGCCAAGCAAACAAGGGAGCAACGCCGGGCTCCGCTGTAATCATTACCGGGGCGAGCAATTGCCCTGTCACACATGGCAGGTTATGGCTTCAGACTGGAGGCAGCAAGGCCAGATGAACGCTTAAAACGTCATTACAATGTGAAAAGCGAGGATTTAAAAATGACACCTCCTTTCCCAACAAATCTGTTCCCAGAGCATCTTCCAGCTCTGTGGAGATTTCATCTCGTTAAGCCTGAAGAGGCAGCGCAGCCCTTGGAGGGGGGACACAGGCTCACATAGTCTTTGCGTGCCAAAATAAGCTCTGATGAGGGGTGTCTTCAATCTGGGGGAAGATGGATTTGAGGTCTTCAGAAGGATTTCAGTGCTGGAGCCTGAGCCTGGACTCATCTGAGTACCACCCGTAGCTCTGGCCAAAAACTTGTGCTGGAAGATGAGGTGCTTATATCAGACCAACAAGGAGAAGCCAGGAAAACCTGATGCCAAGTAGAACTTTCCCCAGTTTTCCCAAGTGAAGTTTGCAGCTCAGTTCAATATGTTAGTGCCTAATGAAGGTTTCCCCCATATTCTGCAGGGTATAATCATTCTCCTCCTAATGAGCATGTGTTAATGGCATATTAATGCTGACAACAACTTGTGGAGAACTGGAGACGAACATATTCCACAAATCATCTTTTTTTTTTTTCTGAACAAAGGAATCCGTTGTGCAGCTGAGCAAGCCCCAGCCCAACGGGAGCCTGTGGCTCCCACAGTGATGTGGCCAGCTCTGGTCCATCAGCTCACCACAGGGTGCAGAGACCATGCGGGACCATGGCTTTGGTCTCTCACTAACCCAACCCCTGCAATTAATTGATGTACAGGGAAGGATCTCAGCCCAGGCGCAACATTCCCTCCCAGAGAGGGGACACAGCCACGGCGCAGGCTGAACAAGAAAGCAGAGGAACCACTTGCAAAGGTCTGGAAAAGCATTTCACAGGGCAGACAGGTTTCTAAGCCAACAACCGTGTGGATTTGATTACTAAATGTCACTGAAGCTGGGTCCCTGCCAGAAGATCCAGATGTGAATCTGAATATGAAAAGTCCAGGAGGGAGCAGGTGACGGGAGTCGTAGGCACAGGCACTGAGCCCCCATCCCACTGCCGGCCCAGCCCAGATGGGTTTGCATGATCAAGTTTGCACAAGCTTGCAGGCATGGAAAAGAACACACATAAAATAGCATTTTTTCTTTCCTGTCTTGTCATCTTTGTTTGTTAATACAGCTCCCCAGACCCTAACAGCTCCCCAAAAGCGGCATCCATCTGCCCTGCAGGTGTGCCACCCACTGCCAGGCACTGCAGGGAGGTGCAGAAGCCGAAGTCCCTAATGGTCTGACTCCCGTTTGCTCCCACCAGCACATGCATTTAGATTTCCAGATTGATTATCAATGCTAGAATCAATAACAGGGAATTTAGCTACATTATAAAAACAGTAAAACCAGCCAATACTGAGAAATGACTATTGAGTCCTGTGTTTTCTGTACTCACTTAGTCTAATAATGGTGAATGATATTTTCCAAGTACATTATTCAGCAATAAAACTGCCGAATTATTTGATCTCTTTCTAACCTTTATGATTCTAAGCACTCTTTTTGACCCAGATTGAATGAGGCAACATCTGCAGAGCCTTTCACAAAATTGTACTCGGCGTGCACTATTGTAGGTCCGCTGCCAAAGATAAATGTTATTATTTTAAAGCCATCATCCTCCTAATAGATGAGCAAACGCACTGCATTAGCATAGCCTGCAGAGCTCGAGCACGGGTGAGAAAATGCCAGAGGGTTTCCGCTTAATGGAATTTTACATACCTGACTTAGGATGGGTTAATGCAATCCACCAACACGGGAATTTTAAAACCTGCCCTGTGGCATACACCTGCCGTTACAAAAGACGGTATAATCCGACAAGCTCCAGATCCCCATGAGAACCACGAAGGATTCATGTCCAGATCTCCAGTGGCCAACAGGCCGTCGAGACGAGGATCTCATCTCGGCAGCTCTGCTGTGCACAGACCCACGCTGCTTATCGCAGAGCTACACCAGGGGTTGGGCGTGAGGAGGAGGAGCAGCCGGGGTTACCTGTGGTGTGCAGGGTGGTTCCATCAGGGGCATGCGAAGTGTGGAACCCGTGATGCTCGTCCCTCTGTTGCAGCATTAGCAGTTGCTGCGCTGCAGCCTTCACCAGCCTAACGAGAACTCACCATAATGCCGTGTTAAACAGGGAGTCACTTCAAGGCTAAGTACTAATCACTTGTCCAGCTGACATAAGCCATTACTTCACTCCAAATTTAGACGAGAAGCTAGAGGGAGACACTGAAGTGATGAAGCTGCGGTCTCTTCTCAGACAAACCCTCCAATGGATGTCACAGGCAAGCTCTGCTCCAACAGGAACAGAGAAACTGGGAGCCATCAACAGCTTCAGTGTCTCTTTGCTGAGCACTAGGTGATGCTCTCCTGGGGACAGCAGGGACCAGGACAGTGGGGGACCCCAGGAGGCAACCCACACTGCAGCCCTGCAAGGGTAGTGCTGCCTGCAGAGCGCCCCATCCATTGCCAATTCAGAGCACACTCTAATTTAAATTATAATTACACTTATAAGTACACAGATTACAACTATTTATGCTACAAATAAGACCATCCTGTATTTTAATTAACAGAAAATGATTGGAACTCAACTATAGCCTCTACTGGGAACAATATCTAATCATTTATTGAAGCAAGGCCATGCCCAGCCCTGTAAGCAGCCTGGCAGGGAAGGGGGAGCGGGTAGGGCTGGGGCACCCCCCATCAAAACCCTTGCACAAGAACAGGAGCCGCTATCCAAGAGGACAAGAAGGATAAGAGAAGAAGTCTCACAGGAGAGCTGGAGGGCTCGGTGCTGGAGAACTGCAGGCAGAGCCTGTGGAGGGAGGCGGGCAGGGGACAAAGGGAGGGCAGGGGTCTGACACTGCCACCGGATGGGAATTTAGGAAAGACCTGAGCAGGTCCCCTGAGTGCCAGCAGGAACCTGAGGACCTGGGAGAGCACCTGGATGAGGAACTTCTCTGGCTCAAAGGCCTCAGGAGAGACTCCAGGAGATGGCAGCTGGAGAAAATGGCTCTGCCTGCGAGCCGAGCAGATGTGCCTAAGGTTATTCAAAGGCTAGGTGCACTTGGCCTTAACCACACCTTTGCATGCAGCACATGCTTTATGCAAAGTCAACGACAGGGAGAAACCACAAGAGTTGAAAACGCTGGATACAACAGGAGTTCATCCAGCAGCTACTATAAGAAAGGCTATAAGTAACATGCAAGACCATCCTTTTGATGTAACTTAAACAAAAAACTTACTATAAATTTTTTCCTAATTTAAAAGGAGAATTCTTATTTGACATGTAAATATAGTTTCAGGAGCTTTTTTTTATGTTATCAACAACTAAGAGTCATTATGCATCAAAAATTCAAATTTACTAAAGGGAAAATAAGGTGAGCCTCTCTACTTTTAGTAAAAGTGAACCATTAAGCTCAAAGCAGTAGCAGAAACACAAATGAGATATACATATGGATGCATGATATAGACTTATTTACATAATTAAGTACAATATGTGATAATGTTATGCATGCTTTTTAAATGCTTATAAATGTATCACGTGTATGATAAAGCCTCTAGTATGTAACAGATAATATATATGACATAATATAAATGACGTAATATATAAAGATATAATCATTGCCTTGTTGAGAACTGCAGGTCTTGCCATCAGAGATGTGGGCTTTCACTGTAAAATACAGCTTGGCTACTGCCACCACAACACACCCTGACCCTAATTCCTCCACAGACCCTTGGTCTCACCCAGCTGGGACTCCACTGCAGGCTGGAAAACACTTGGAAAACCCAAAAAAGTGACAGCATGGGGTCACTGCCCTGTATCACCCATACAAAAAACACATGGTTCAGTGGTGGACTTGGCAGCATTAGGTTTACAGTCAGCCTCGATGATCTGAACTGTCTTTTCCAACCTCAACAATTCCACAAGAAACCAAAGCGTGTTGAACTCGAGGCTTGCCTAAGACACAGGGCAGAGAGAGACGTGGGAGCTTGAGAGTTCCTCTCCGTTGCAAGGTATGCTACTGAGCTCTTCCAAATGGTGAGCTCGAGCACTTACATTACAAGCTGAATAATTTGGTCAGGCTGCCCTCAGATTGGAATAAAGAGCCTCTGATTTCCATAATGCCATCCCCTGACACTCGGCGAGGTCAGGGATCGTGCAGTGATACACAAAACACTCTGGGAGTAGTTACGCTGAGGGATTTGCTGGGGCTTGTGATTTCAGGGCACGTTTGGAGTGAGTAGGGAGAGCATCCAGGGCGGTTTGGGGTTCCCAGCCCACAGGCTCCAGTCCCCAGGAGGTGCTGCAAGCTCCCAGACTGGGATGGACTGGGAGGGAACCGCAGCGCCCTGACCTGTGCTCACCCAGCGCCGTGAGCGACGCAGGCACAAAAAAAGTGCTGAGTTACAGTGACCTCCCAAGGAGAAAACAAGACTGGCAACGCTCGCTGCGAAGTCAGCCTTCCGACTACTCAAACACCGTCACTGATAATGCTTTAATTATTATCTCTGCTGAAAATAAGCCTTCTTTCAACAGCCTGGCATGCCTCAGTGCCACAAACTTTCTCCGGGTTGGAAATTAGCTGCTTTTTCTTTTTTCCCACTCTGCTCTATAGGCAGTATTACTCAGAAGGAAGCCAAATCCCTTCCAATTATGTATCATGACGTTTCCCCAGCGTTACACTAAAGCAAGGCCCTTCACTTCTAAACGGCATGGTTTATAACAAATTGTCTGTTACACCAGACAGAAACTGATTTCCCCAAACCCAGCATATTAAAGTGAGTACATTCATTCTGGTTGTAACACACAAAATGTGATTATAACAGACACTTTGGGGGCTTTTTAAGGCTAGCGGAGAAGAGGAGGATAAGCTGGAGGGGAAGAAAGAATTGACAAGTAGAGAAATGACAGAGAAAGAAGAACAGCCACGCTGATTTCATTTCTTACAAAACAAAAATCTTTGTGTGTAGTAGAAATGTGCTTTAGTTAACACCGCCAGATAGCCAGAGCAGAAACTGACAGTGCTGCCTGAAACGAAAATTGCTCCATTGTGCTTAGAAAACCATTTCCCATAGTGAGGGGAATGCTTTCCAGGTAGTCAAAAGCCTATCTGAAACCAACAGGACCTTATCCTGTAACTGTTGCTCGCTCAAATAATCCCCATTGCTACGAGGAGCCCGAACGAAATCAGTGTGAGTGAGGATTATGCGGGAGTGTATCAAGGTTGGGGGATTAGATCAGGATTATCACTAAAACCAGTAATTCCCCATCTTACTGATGGTGGGCACCAGCTCAGGAGAAGGTGGATCACCATGACCACAGCCCCCACAGCTCTGGACACAGCTCTGGGAGCAGTTGGGCACGTGAGTGCCCAGAGGACTCTAGTCAAACTGGATCAGTGGCTGCTCCACCTTGACCTTCTCCAGGGGGACCTACCAAAGCAGCACCAGAGCAAGTCTGTGCCTAATCCACATCCTGCTTGTAGTGTAAAGGCAGTGCTGCCTCTTCCCTTCTTCTCTGCCATGCCAGAGCCATGCCAGACCCCCAGGGAGAGTCAGTCCTGAATCTCCACACTAGTTTAGTTCCACCTTTGGACATGCAGCCTCTCAAGCAAGACTCACCCACTTCCATCTCACACCTTCCCTGTGGGATACTCCTGGTCCCAGGACAGTGCATGATGCTTCAGCACCATTTCCCAGAGCAGCACAGGTTTTGGATGTAAAACTGTCTCCGAAACACAGATGCAGCCATTACATACACATTGTTTCCTTCTCAAATCATGAAGTCAAAATCTAGCATGTGTTACCCAAGGGTGGCTGCTCTACATGCAAGTCATGTCCCAGTGATCCTAAAAAGCTCAGCATTCAGACCAGTTTCCACACCACCCCAATGCTACATGCATTTTTATCAAGGAAGCTGCCTAATGGTTCTTATTAATTTTTATTTTTAATCTCCTGGTACAACTTCCAGTAATATACATGCAAAACCTGACAACAAGCCCCTGTGGTTTCAAAGCTGACTTGTCCTCCGGCTCAGCAGGAAGAAAAAAAAAAGCCCTCGGCAGCAGCAAAGCCTCTGACCGGCAATGCCCTTGCAGCTCCAACATGTCCCACTCTCCCTCCTGCAAAAGAAATCAAAACACTAACGGGGGCCAAGGCTCCTGCTGTCAGCCACAATCACCAGAGCTGCTTGCAAACGCTTTTTGTCATTGCTGCCTACAGCCATGAGGGTACTAAAAGGCCATGGGCAGGGGTCCCAAAGGGGTACCCCAGCACCCAAGGGACCACCAAACCCAGTGGGGCCAGAAGCCACCTGGAATATCCCCTGTCACATCCTGATGCTCTCTTGGCAGCTCTGCCCTGGCACAACCAGCAGCTGAGTTCGGCCCCCACCCAAAGGGAAAAGCTTTTCAAGGGTCATTTAAAGCTTTTTTTTGCATCCCCAGAGCAGGATTGCTGCCCCTGCCCACATCACTGTTTAATCCTTTCTGGATCAGTAGGGTAAGGTGGGGAGTGCTGACAACCTCAGCTAGCAGCAGCACGGCACAGCACTGCCAGCCCCAAGACCAGCCACTACTGCGACGGGGGAGGAAACATTTCCTGAAGCTCTACAAACAACACATCCTCAGGGACTTCTATTTCAAGGTTCCTGACTGTTAAAGCAAATGAGCCTCATGTTAAAGACCAGCCACACAGCAAACCCACCACTGCCAGGACAGCACACGTCTGCAAAGGCAGTTGCTCACTCCCAGCCACATCATATGCTAAGCAACACCCTCAGCAACACGTTTACCTCCGTATTTTATCTTGTATCAACCGATGCTTTGCCTTCCCATCAAGAAAAATGACTCTGAGGTGGAGCAGCAGAGATATGTCCCCGACACCAACACCTTGTAAAGGCTCCCAGGGGAAACGCCAGTGTCCTCTTTGCTGGAGGGGATTCAAATCAGCCCAGATGAAGTCCCGCTGGATGCACTGTGGGGAATGGATTGGCTCTGGAAACTCTGGGCAGGAATTGTGATTATTAAATCGTCATCACTCGGAGGTACCAATAGCACACTTCATATGCATGTCATCACATCGTGGTGGGGTATGGTGGGTACCAGGTTGTGATGCTCCTCCATGGAAGCATCTTTTATGGAGTTTCCATGTTTCCCTGTGTGCCAGGACTGGGCAGTCACTCTAGTGACCACTGAATCTTCCCACCCTCAGAAGTCACCTGGATTTTTAGGATTCAGTAGAACCCACACCACCAGAGAGATAACTTCCCCTGCAATAGCTGGAAGCATTACACTGGGACTCTGCCAAAATAACATAAAAGTTCCCACCCTAAACCAAAATTCCAAGAAGCTTACAGTTGGAATTTCTCCTCCCTGTGTCCTGATCCTGCCCTTTTGTCCAAAAGCATCCCCCAGGAGTGAGCAGACACACTGCTGTCCCCAAGAGCACCCATGCAAGAGCTGCTGGTCCCTCAAGAGGACTGGAGAGCTGCCAGCTGCCCTCCTGCCTACTCGTGGGGCTCTCGGAGTGCACAGCTTAAGCTGACACTCCACGGCACAACTTACAAGAGACAAGATTCTTTCTCCAGGCAAGGTACCAGCTCTTCATAGTGCACCCCACCTTCATGAGTGATGGGGTGAGCTGGAGACACAGGGAGAAGCAACAAGGAGCCCAGCTCCTTCAACTAAGGGTGCAGTGGGGGTCTCTGGAGAGCACATGCCACTGGAGCCCAGACTAACGGCAGTGTCAAGGAGGAACATGGGCAATGCTGCCTTCTGCTCACAGCTGCCAGGTAACTTTATCAGCTACAATGTTCCCCATGGTCCCTCCCTCCCAGTGCCAGCTAATACCAACATGGGGTGGATTTTATGACTGAATTTTGCCCATGGCAGTGAATCACAGGCTGACTGCATGCTCCACAGCTTGGTGCCCATAGCAAGGCAACAGCCAGAGATGTGCTCAAGACCCTGCTCCAACAGACACTCCTCCAGGAAGGCAGGAATTCACTGCCTCCAGCAACCCAACAGTGCTGATCATCCACAAACTTGAGGTGTGTCCCACAGGCAGCTGGGCACCCTGAGCCCCAGCTTGTACTCTGCAAAGAGCACAGACAAATCTGAGCATCAATGGGGATCTCCTAATACATGGAGGGTGGTGTTTCCCACACCCAGTCTGCTGGGCACAGCAAAAGGAGCAGGAGGCTGCAGCAGCAGCTCTTCTGCCTTACTTGACCAGAGACAGGCTTATCCCAAACTGCTCTGATCCAGACTCGGATGCAAAGTGCCTGCTTCTCCTCACTGGGGCATTTGGGAAGAGCAGAGCCTGCTCACCTCCATGGTTGGATACATGCATGGAGAATATGTAAGTGCCTATATGCAGGTCATTCCCGTTCAGCTATTGCTAAGAAACTCTTACAGATTTTATACCAACACCAGAAGTTAAATGGAGCTTTAACTCTCTGGACCAGTGTTGGGTCTCTCCCACCATAACCTCCCAAAAACAGGCAGGCTCCTGGTCCCACAGACACAGGCAGCCGTGCTGGGCTGCACTGGTGCACCTGTGCAGAAGCTGCCTCCCCACAGCACCTCACTGGGTAACCTGGAGGAGTCAGTGCCATACAGCAAGGAGTCTGCAAGTGGAAGGGCAGGAGAGGCTCAAAGAAGGCAGAAGAAGGCTAAGTGCCCATGACTTGTCACAGAGACCCAGCAACCTCTTCCTGACCATCTGGTCATTAAAAGCTGCACTTTTGCTTTGAGTGATGGGTGTTTAGGCTGGGAACACCCCAAAACTGGGCTGATGCCAGTACATAACCTCTCAGGAGCTGGTTCTGTAGCCTTAGCAGAGGTTACACAGCAGGGTTCAATGCGCACTTTGCCAACACAAACGCTGCAGGATCAGCCCTGCCAGCATCAGCCCTCTCCAGCAGCCCTGCAGAGTCTCGCAGGAGGCCGGGCTCTGCTCTCCATAGAACAAATATAAATCTGAAGCAGCTCCACTGTCTTCAGTAGAAACATTTTGCATTTACACCAGCACACTGAACGCAAAACAGAGCAAGACATAAATATTTCAGCTGCTTTTTCAGCTTTGTTATTCTGTTCAAAGCAGGAAACATGACAAACCTTTGATTGTTTTGCTTAATACCGAACAATAATTCAAAGAGAGACAAACAAGCAACATTAAATGATGCCTGTGATGTACAGGAAAGACAATGAATTAGATGAACGTGATGAGGATGGCGTGGATGGGAGCAGCCCCTTTCTGCCTTTGGCAGGTATCACATATCCCTCCCACACCGGTTGACATGCATCCATCCCACATGGCAAGGAGACAGCAATGTGGACAGCAGACAGGTGAGCACAGCGGGCACCCTGCACTGCCCGTGTCCCCAGCACCAACCACAGCCTCCACAGCAACAGCCACTGGCACCACTTTCAACAGCCTTTCAAAAAAACTCCTCTGAAAGCAACGAGCATCTCCTCCCTTGAGCATCACCACATTCAAAATCCACTTGCAAAGCAACCACCTCCAGCCTCCTGGCAGCATGGAGGCAGCCTGGCCTGGCCTGTCCACGCCAGCATCCCTGCCTGGTCATTTCTGAGGGTCTCTACAGCGTCTGGAGGAGAAACAGCCACCCACAACCACATGTCAGGGATGCCCCAGAACCTGAAAGGTGATGCCAGCCATTCCTCCCTACCTGTCCTCCATCGCTCCCTCTCCCTGGCGTGTCAAACACACAGAGACCACCACTGCCTGTTTGCTCGCACTGACGGCAACACACCCGCGTGCCCTGGTCCACGTGCAAACCTGCCCCAGGGCACCATCCACACTCACCTCTGGCAGCGGCATCCCGTTGATGATGAGGTCAGGCTGCTGGGGGCTCTGCCCCGTGAAGGTGTGATGGTAAATGTGATTGGAGCCAGCGTTCCTGTTGTTCTGGCTCTCCACGTTGAGGAAGGTGCTCTCGGAGCGGCGGCAGCCCAGCGGCAGGGTCTGCTGGTGGTAGTCGAAGTAGTTGAGGGATGAAGTGAGGGAGGAGCAGCTCACAACGTTCATTTTATCCGTCTCTTCCACATCCCGCGGTACCAGGCGAATATCATTCTTGCTGATTTTCTTCTTCTTGCTTGATTTCTTTTGATGCCCATAGGAGTATTCAGCGATTCTGGGGGACAGAATGAAAATGAATAGCTGAGAGCATCCTGAACCCTGCCCCACTAAATACATAGGCAGAAACCCGGAGGGCTTGGCCCCCATCTCCGTGTAGGCTTCTTAGTCATGCACATTACGTCATGTTTTGGGTCTGGTGGCACAACACGATCTTTAGCTTATTTTCATATCTATAATGTTTTCAGGTCAAGTATGAAAAATAACTGGGAGGAGGAATGGCTCTGTTTTTTCTAGTGTTTGTAATTGCTGATATTTAGTTACTAGGAGTAAAGTCCATCCTGCAGAAGAGAAAAATGGAGATGTTAAAATCCATGAACTGAAAAGGGTACCTGCATTCATTTCCATGCATAATAAGGATTTTCAAAGTGATTTAATTTGGTTCCCGTAATGAAAATTCAAAATGAATAGCAGATTTTTTTCCCAGTTCATTTTCCATAGCAGTAAATAAAGCAGACCTAGAAGCAGTCCTAGCTGGCAAGCTCTGTTCTCTCACACTCCAAAGGCTGTTTGCTTATTAATGCTTTATCCAAATTGCTGCTCTTTTGACCATCTCCTGATAATACCTGATAACTCAAAATCTCCAGCCACATCCTATTCCTCCCTTGCCCCCTGACACACACACCCCCTTCTGCTGGGAAATGCTTTCACCTTCTAGAAACTGGAGAACAACAACTGTGTTTAATGATCGGGTTTGACCTTTTTTTTTTCAGTGCAAGCTTGTTTTTCTCTGCCTTTCCCTCCTTGCTTCTCACGTGTTAAAAGAGCCAACTGATGAAGGGCCTTGTTTGCCTTCTGCAAAACACCCGAGGAAAAAAGTTACTGTAAAACATCACCCAAATGTAGCTGCACCTTGACTGGGTCTGCTCAGCCCTGAGTGACTGTGGCTCCTCTTTCCACAGGGAGCAAAACAGCTCCAGCCAATGTTCCACTGATGAATTTGTACATGCACAGCACTGGGAAGCTTGTTACTTCCCAGGGAAGCACATCAAATGCTACCCACAGCCAGAAACACACATTTAAAAGCCAGGACATTGCTCCTCTTCTTGTTATTGTTACAGCATTAGAAAAAGAAAAAATTAAAAATCCAATAGCTGCGACAGAAATAATGGGATGAATAAATTTATCTAGAAAGGCAAACATTGGGCAAACATTCTTGTTCCACAAAGCTAATTGCCTGAGCATGAAAATGCCACCAAGTTGAACAGCTCTCCTATAACCTTATGCGCCTCATAAATTAACACATTTTATGAAGGCTGTCCAGCAGCTGTTGCAAAAACCCTCTAAAATGAGGCACTGCAAAGCCTAAAGGCAAGCACCCGGAGCAGGGAGAGGGTGTCCCACGGTCACACGCTGCTGAGCCTACCTGGTGCTTCCCTACCTCTGCAGCCGACTTCTCCTGCTTAGATGCACACTGACAACAGCCCGTGCATTCCCCATGCGAGTGCAAATAAATCAGGGGAAGGCAGGGATTTCTGTTGTGCCAACAATCTATATGCTGCTGCCTCGTCTAACAATGCTTGATGAAGCTTTAATTGTTTTGTTTACCTAAATGTTTAAGTTTGGCAATGCGAGAGCCCAATTATTTCCTGCAGGCATTCATTTTGCTGTCCCTTCTCTATTGACCAATTATTTAATTAAACTGCACTTCATTAATCCCTAAGCCGTCACAGTAAACCCAGGGCTTATACATATGTGTGAAGCTGTTAGGGGCACCACCACAATGTGATTTTTATCCATTCAGGTCCTATTCTCATTTAATGGGCCGAGCTGGCAAGAAATCTGGTATATGAGCTTCCACTTGAAGCTAGACATCCCATAATACAGCACAGACCGACCTTTATTTGCAGATTATTTTTCCCCCATCAAGCAAAAAGGCTTATAAACGCACTTTACGCTGTGAAAACGGGGTATAAAACCCGGACTCTCCGGCATTATTTCTGCGTAAATAAAACTTTAAAGACCGCACATCCCCCCGTGCCGCAGAATGGCCGGGGGCGAGCGTGCGTTTCCAAGGTAGAGCAAAATTAATTTCCATCCCTCCCCTCTGAAACGACTCAGTGCCGAAGGAATGGAGAAGTCATGGCTATTTCACTAGTAACAGGATTAAACCATTTATGAGGCATTGCAGCTGCTCTTTTATGGCATCTGATTGATATTCATGTGTGGTTAGCATTTGTCTCCTAACTTGTGTAACACAGAGAATAGTAAAAGAGAGACAATAATCGCCGGGCTGTTACATATTCAGGGGACTGGATTTCCCCTATCAGCCTTTCAGCGGCTCCGGGCGCGGGGCTGACCTCCCCTCCAGCATTTCGGACCCGGGAGCGCAGATCCAGCCAGGGCGAAATAACGCGGCGCTGCAAAAATCCTCCCTCGCCCTACCGCTCCCAGCCCAACCGGCCGTGCCGGCTGCCGGAGCCGCGCATCGGGATGAACCGGGTGGGTTTTTTGGGGTTTTTGTTGCCACTGTTTTACCCGGTTGGCCCCATCGCCAGCCGTGGCGAGGAGCCTCATCGGGCGCACAATAGCTCTTTTGAACGGCGAGCTGACGGATGGCACCGCGGCCGCTCGCCCCGTCTGCCGCGGGGATGCAGCGGTGGGCTGGGGAGGAGGAGGGGGGGCGAGGGGAGGCGAGGGTAGGGGGGGGGTTCCCCCCTCGCCAGCGCCAGGGAGCTGTGCTGGGGACGGGGGGCTGCCCGCGGGGCCCAGCCATGCCCCTGCAAAACTGTTCTCCCCCTGAGACGGAGCGCGTAAAATCGGGGATGCTGCAACAGATTGTCAAGCGGCACAATTAAGTCGATCCGCCACTCGGCAGGGATTTCTGCTCTCCTCCCAGACAACATTTTTTTTAAGCGTCGCAGGAAATTTTCTGAGAGCGACAGGGACCTCACTTTTTGTTCCCAAAGCAAAGTGACCCCCCTACTCCCCCTCAAGTGCACAGAAGCAAATAGAAAAGTAACTGTGATGGCAAAAAAATCAAAGCAGAGACGGCAGGTGCACGGAAACAAAGAAGTCTTTACCTGCAGTTGTAGGTCCTGATTTCCTTGTTATCCCTTTTGCACTTCACTGCCACGAAGATCATGGTGACAAAAAGAATGGCTGCGATAGACCCCAGGGCAATAATGAAAATCAGGGAGAGGCTAACAGATCCTATGGACTCCTGGGCATCCAGGGCTGGAGAGAGGTATATCAAAATCAAGGCAGAAGCTGAGAGAGATGTTTTTCCATGGTCATGAGCCACCACGATCAGCTCGTAGGCTGTCTTTGCGTTCTCCCCAAAGGCTCTAGTGGTCCTTATCTCTCCATTGACCTGGTCTATCTCAAAAAATCCTCTGTCTCCTTCCACCATTTCATAGGAAAGTCTGCCATTTTCACCCTCATCATAGTCATCTGCCTTGACCACAGTCACCAGGTAGCCGACCCCCGCGTTCCTGGGGATGTACACCTCCGCCGTCCCATTGACCAGCGGCGGGGCCGTGATCACGGGGGTGTTGTCATTGACATCCAGGACAATCACTCTCACAGTAGCATTGCTCTGCAGAGAGGGATTACCCCCGTCTTTTGCCAAGACCTTGAACTCAAAGGCCTTTGTCTGTTCATGATTGAAGGACCTCAAAGCATAGATATCTCCAGAGTTTGGGTTTATGGAGACATAGGTGAAGACAGGCATGTCCCTGACTTGAGAGGGCACAATCTGGTAGGAGACACTGCCATTGAGGCCCAGGTCAGGGTCCCTGGCTGAGACTGAGAGGAGGTAGGCCCCTGGGGTGTTGTTCTCCTGCACGATGACCTGGTAATAGGGCTTGGAGAAGTGGGGATGGTTGTCATTCTCATCAGTGATCTTGACGGTGAAGGACTTGGTGGCCTGCAGGGAAGGGATGCCATTATCCTTGGCCTGGATGGTGAGGTTGTACTGGTCCCTCTGCTCCCGGTCCAGCCGCCCATCCACCAGGATGGTGGAGAAGCTCTCATACTCCTGGAGTCGAAAAGGCACATTGCCCAGGAGCTTGCACTGCACCCGCCCGTTGGCCCCAGAGTCACGGTCCGAGACGCGCACCAGGGCGATGACGTACCCAGGAGGGGCGTTCTCGCTCACCTCCACCAGTTCACTGTTGACGGAGAGCAGGTTGATGAGGGGTGGGTTGTCATTGGCATCCTGGACACTGATGGTCACTTTGCAGTGGGCAGGGATGGAGTTAGGCCCCAAGTCCTTGGCCTGCACATCCAACTCATAGACGTGACCCTCCTCGTAGTCTATGGCACCGCTCACTGTGATGAGGCCACTCTGGGGGTCGATCTGGAAGAGCTCCCGGGCCCGGTCAGAGACGTAGCTGTGGAAAGAGTAGAGGACCTGGCCGTTGGTGCCCTCGTCTGGGTCAGAGGCGTTGAGGCGGATGACTGGTGTACCTGGGGGGGAGTTTTCTGGCACACTGACAGTATAGGCCGGCTCCTCAAAGAGTGGGTTGTTGTCATTGGAGTCGATGACACGAATGCTGAGCTCCACCGTGCCAAAGTTGGGCGGGTCACCACCGTCCAGTGCCGTGATCACGTAGCTGTAATGGGACTGGGTCTCACGGTCCAGACTCTTCTCTACCACCAGCTCGGCAAAGCGGGACCCATCGCCCCGCGTCTTAGTCTCCAGCCCGAAGAGGTCATTGGGGGTGATCTCATAGCTCTGTACACCAAAACTGCCCGAGTCTGGGTCATAGGCACTCTCCAGTGGCACCCGGGTGCCAGGGCTGGCCGTCTCTGAGATTTCCAGTTCAATCTGGTCAGTGGGGAAGCTGGGTGCATTGTCATTGAGATCTTTGATCTCCAGCTTGATCACGCAGATCTCCATGGAGCTGGACATCACCTCCAGTGAGATAACACACTTGGGGCTCTGCCGGCACAGCAGGTCCCGGTCAATCTTCTGCTTGGTCACCAGCAGCCCTGACCCAGGGCTGATGTCCACCAGGTGGGGAGCCGAGTTGGAGACCACCCGGAAGGCGGTGGGCTGCCGAGGGTCCAGCACGAAACCAGCGTCCCGGGCGTCCTTGGCGACGTTGGCGATCACCGTGCCGGCCCGCTGCTCCTCCTCCACCGAGTACTTGAGGTTGACGAGTGCTCCGGCGCCGGCCCACAGCAAGGCGGCCCCCAGCAGCGCCGGGAGACCCCCCATCGCCGCCACCGCCCCCTCCGGCCGCCCCGCCGCGCCGCGCCCCGACGGCCGCTGGCCGTCCGCCTCAGGGCCCCGCCGTCCTCATGCGGGCAGCGCCCGTCGGGCTTCCCCAGCGGCGGCGGCGGCGGCGGAGGAGGCAGCGGCAGCGGGCGGCTGCGGGCACCGGTGCCGCGGTCCCTCCGCGCCCACGCCAACACCGCTCACTCAGGCGCTCCGAGCCGGCGGAGCCGCGGATGGGCAGGGCATGGCGTGTGGGAGCGGGAGCTGGAGCGGGGCGCCGAGCCGAGCAGTGCCGCGCTGAGCCGTGCCGAACCGCGTTGAGCCGAGCCCGCTCCCGCCGGCGCTCGCTGCGGCGGCCGCACGCCACTGCCCGCAGTCCGGAGCGCCGGCGGGCGGCGCGGGGGCGGGCGGTGCGGGGGCGGGCGGCGGCGAGCTG
>JAOEGS010000788.1:0-12821 GCA_025447755.1 Corythornis vintsioides | reverse complement strand
ACCTGGGGGTCCTGGAAAATTATGATAGCTAACAGTTGCCCAGCAGATTGTTCACTACTATCAAGATTTTTCAAATGTGCTGGACAAACATCTAAATATAATCAGTGTGCTTCATAATTCAGTCAAAAGTCTGTAACTTTTTCTGTGAAATAATCTACGTTAAGTTTCCCCAATGTGATCACAGGCTAACTTCAGCAATAAATAAACAAACCTTGGTTTTGTTAATATGAAAACATTCAAATGGATTTTAGAAGAAATTAAATTTAAACCAAACCAAACAAACCCTCATAGTTTTCCCTGCAGAAAAGGGCAGAAAATCTACAGGTAATTATGCTAGTCACACTGCTTAATAAGCTTGGGCAAGTCATTTAGATACTGTGGAGATGGAGACTGTAGAAGAACCTGATCAGAATAAAATGGTATTAATTAAGCCTCATATTCTGAAAGATAGGCAAGTAATACGACTTTATAGAGATGGCACAAATTGCCTTGTTCAATGTCATAGCACCTAAGAGGAATAATTTCCAAAGAACTAACATATAGCTTTCAGGTGGGCTTCAATTGGGGTATACACAAAAGTTCCATCTTCTCCCAAAGGATAAAGAAAAATATCTTTTGTTTCTTATTAGACATATTGCTGAAATATCTTGACTGCCCTCTGGTGCACATTTCAGCAGTAAACATATGCATAATATGAAAGATAATTGCCACTGATCTGAATACAACTGTTTGGGTTAATTTTTCTGACTACTTTTAACTTGCATTAGTCTGAGTTTAAATGCATCAATCCTTTCCAAATAATTACATCAAAGTGACTTCTTTGGAAAAAAAAAGGATAGAATTTGAATATCAAAACTCAAAGTGCAGCAATTTTTCTTTTTTTTTTTTTAAGGAAGAACATAACCACATTCAGGGAAAATATTCTATGTTCAGCACCCACAAGAAGTGACTAAGAAACACCTTTGAGATGCCATTACTCAGCTGACAAATTTCATGTGGCACATGCTGGTCCATAAACCACTGCCTTTCATAGCTGATCAAAACCCAGCTTGCTTCCTGGAGTGACCAGGACTGCTGGACTTGCCCCTTTACTGAACTCAGCAAAACATGGGCAAATCCAATTATTCAGGCAGACACCACCAGCTACCACTGGCCAGATGTGAAAGCCTTTGGTTCCTGAACAAAGGGGATCAACTTGAGAGGCCTAGAGAGCTGTAGCCAGCTGACAGAACCCTGAAGGGTAACATGGCCCTGCACCTAACATAGAGTCTCTCAGCAACTGAGCCCTACACTCAGAGAGAAGTAAGCCAGATATCCAAGCAGCATAAAGGCAAATCTCAGCTATCTGAAAAGCAGCAAGAGTTGTGAGCCAAGAACACCTAAATTCAGTAATACAAGATGTGATTCAGGAAACACAGTTCCCCATTGCCTTCACACAGTAATATTTTATCTCAAAATAACAGTGTTTTCCAGAAATGCTGAGACAGATGATTAAGGCAGTCATGAAAGTTTCTTTTATCATACAGAAAAATGTCACGTTCTGGAAAGCAGGAGTTTCCTCTATTTTTTCATTTACTGGTACCAACATGCTTTATTCTTCCTGGGGAATGAGCACAAACTCACAAACCTACTTCTGACATAACCAAAACTGGCAGTCAGATTCTTCCTTATGGAACTATTCATGCAGGCCAAGCTGCATTCATTCAGCCTACACGTGTGGTGTGTTTTCTGGAGGCTACACTGACTTCACTCTATAAACTGTTTTTCTATTATCACTACAATTGACACATGAACTAGAGCTACTTTTCCATTCTCGACTCAGAATCATAGAAACATTTTGGCCTTTAGGATCATCAAGTTCAACCATTAACCCTGAACTGACACCAGCACTGAATGACTCACTAAATGACATCTACATGTCAACTAAATACTTCCAGGGACGGTGACTCCATCACTTCCCTGGGCAGACTGTTCCAGTGCTTGACAACCCTTTTGGTGAAGAATTATTTCCAAACATCCAACCTAAACTTCACCTGGTGCAACTTCAGCCTGTTCCATCCTATATCACTTGTTACTTGGTGGAACTGCCTGGCCCCCACCTTGCTACAACCTCCTGTCAGGTAACTGTAGCATGACATGGTCTCCCCTGACCATCCTTTTCTTCAGCTCCCTCGGTCACTCACAATACTTGCTCTCGAGACCCTTCACCAACTTTCCTGCCTTTCTTCATACACATTCCAGCACCTCAGTGTCTTTTTTGTACACTAACAGCTCTCAGATCAGGAAACGAGAATTAAAAACCTTTTTTTATAGTTATTTGTATGTTTTGAAGGTATGGTCAAAAAACAAGCAATCAAAAAACAAACCGAAGAAGAAAAAGAAAAGATAGCTAAGGTACAGTTTTTTTGAGGAGCCGCAGGGCAGCGCAGGCAGCAGCCCCGGGACAGCAGGACGGGGAACATCCCCCGGTTCTGCCGCAGGCGCCGAGCGGCGGCCCCAGCGCGGGGGCTTCTCCCCGCCTCCCGGTGGCGGCGACAGCGGGGCACACGCTACTTACAGCCCGGGTCTCGTACAGCACCAGCTTCTGCACTGAGCTGATCATGGGGGCGACGGCGGCTGCCGCCACCGCCGCCGGCATTGCGGCCGCGCGGAGCTCGGGCCTTGCCCCGGCCCCAAGGCGCCGCGGGGTAGGAGGGGCAGGGGCTGCCCGCGGGCAGCCGAGGGGGGCAGCCGAGGGAGAAGCCGAGGGAGAAGCCGAGGGAGAAGCCGAGCTCCTGCCGGAGAAGCGGGGACGGCACAGGGCTGACAAGCAGAGACGGGCCCCGACCGCCCTCCGCCGGGCCGGGGAAAGCCGGAAGCGCCGGGCGGGCACCGCGCAGCCGCGGACAGCGAGGGAGCGCCTGCGCCGCGGCCGGGGAGGGCGGTGGAGCCGGGGAGGGCGGTGGAACCGAGGCACGCGTGGCCCTTCGGCAGCGCGGCTCCCGGCCAGACGGGACAGCGGGGCGAGGCGAGGCGAGGCGGCGGTGCCGGCAGCCACTGCTCCCGCCGGGCCTCGCTAGTTGAGGGCTCAGCACCGCGAACAGCTCCGCCGCAGCCCGGGCTTTTGGGAGGGGGGGTCTCCGCCTTCCGGCCTCCTCCAGAGGGGGCGAGGCCAAGGAACGGGGGCGGGGTCCCGAGGTTGCCCGGGTTACGGGGTACACAAGCCGGTGGCGCCGGGGCGTGTGCGACGGCCGCGGCACCCTCGCTCTGCCTCCCGCTGCCCCCCAAATCGCCCTTTGGTTGACGTGACACCCCCTCATCTGGACTCCCCCTTCCCGCCCCGTCCTGAGGGCCGCCGGCCACGGGGACGTGTTTGCGGTATCTGCGGGTCAAGGGCACGCTGGAGGGGCGCGGGGAGAACAAGGACCCCGCGGGCTTTTAGTGAGGGCCGGGGGGTTGGGGTCTGGCTTAATTCTTGGCTTTGTTTGGGGTGGATTTTGCAATTAGGGAATTACCCCTTAGGTGTAAAGGTTTGGGAAGGTGTGAAACTGCTGGGAACGCCGGGTGGAGTTCAGCCAGTGAGTTTTCGTGGGAGAAATGGAGGGTTGGTAGGTTTGTGCTGGGGTTTTCATGTTAAAACACTCCCCCCTATCGTTCTGTCTGAAAGCGTCAGAAAGTTTGAGGTTTCAAAACGAACTTTTTCAAATTTTCATCCTCGAGTAGTATTTTTTCATTTTAAAATGGCTACAGTGGGCAGGGTGTTGAGACTTACGTGGCCCTCTAAAGAAAGCAAGGTTCTTCTTCGAACATGCTTCATCAAGCTCCTCATGTTTCTGAACTCCCATTTCTTTGAAAAACCCCCACAAAGTTTTCTCCAGCTTGACTAAATTAGAAACTTGTTCCTGATTTGTTTTGCATAGTGCTGGAGGTGCAGTCTCTTGCAGTCCTGTAAGAGCTGGGATTTATAAGGGGATTACAGAACATTTCACAAACATGATTTAATTCTGCAAAGCCTTATTTGTATACCTAGCTGTGGACACAATGAGTAGGTCCATTGACCATGATGGGGCTCTTCTGTGTCTGAAGCTCACCAGTAAAGGTCTCAATCAGACAGTGGTCCAGTGAGAATTTACAGCTGTGTGTTTATTGTAACAGGAAGGAAAAGGCAATGAAACAACTACATGCTGCTCAGTAAAGAGCAATGGGCAGTTGGAGAGCCAGGAAGTATTCATTATAAACAACCATGCAGTTGCATCTGGGGATTGGAGATGGTTCTGTCAATCCTTTATTTTTTGTAAGCCTATTATCTTTGTAATGGATGCATTTTTGTCACAGTTTAGGGTCAGGGCAACCCCCAGACTGATAACAGACACACTGTTTTAATCCCCCTCCCCCCCCCAAAGGGAAAAAGAAAAGGAATAAGGGAGAGAGACTTAGTGATTAGAAAAGGAAACTAGAACAATTTTAATGAAAATGAAAGTAATAATAATGGAATATATACAAATATGTACAGAACCAGCACCAAACTCAAGCCCCTGATCAAACTCAAGCCATCACTGTCACTGGTGCTGTGGAGTTGGCACTGGGAGAGTCCCAGCCTGGGCCCCACAGCAGACCAGAGCTGTGTTCAGGAGCTGGATTCTGGCACCAGGGTCAGGACACACCAATCAGGATGGAAGGCAGGATGGACAGAGTCCTCCTTGGGGCTCTCAGGGGGACAACCCCTCAAGAGAGGAAGAACACCAACAACCCGAGCTGAGAGCCTAGCCCAGCAGCCAGCTTGCTTAGCCTGCCAGCTCAGCTTACATGCATAGAGACCCCCTGGATCCCAGAGATTTCTCTACTGGATATGAGGTCTATGGGCTGGAACACCTCACTGATCAGTTTGGGGTCACCTGTCCTGTCTGCTTCTCCCCACAGGTGCAGCCTTTGACTTCCTACACCTCCAGTGTAATACACAAGTTCTAGCACTGGCCTTGGTATCCTTGGTCATCTAAAGATGAGGGGTTATCACTGCTAGAAGCACTGTCTGTAAAACATGTTTCTTAACTTCTGAAAGTGCAGTTTTTAGAAAATCTGAGCTGAAAAGTAAAGTCACTGAACAGAATTTGTTCAGTTTTTACTCAAACCAGGACAAGTGTGTATTGTATATTCTCTAAATGCTTTTCCTTCTTATAAGAGCTGTTCTAAAGCAATTTGCCTTGTACCACATTATAATTCCATTCCATTGTTTGGGGTTTTTTTTCCATATGTGTATTTTACACATGCATAAGTTACTGTATTTTATAACAAACTTTTTTTTTTTTTTTCCCAGTCTTAGATAATAAATGGCTTCACAAGAGAAAAAACAATCTCAAGCCTTTACAGACATCTTTGATGAAGATGAAGCTGAAAAAGCCTTTCTGTTGTCCAAACCAACTTGCTTCATTATCTTTGGAAAGCCAGTAAGATGTCTGTCTGACATTCTTCAGATACTCTGCTAGCAATTTTACTTTTCCTTTCAAAACATTAGTTTACTAACACTGCCACAAAGATAAAAGACCTACTTATTTATCTTTTCCACTGTAGCACACTTCCAGAGTGTGCTACAGATTTGCTTTATGTCTATAATGAATCTGGTATGCACTTAAACACACCACTGAGGCCATTTCAACTTTTCTGAGTTGAAAACATTGTGCCATTAAAGCAAAACCAACTACATATATTCCTATCACACCTGTAAGATATGAGTAGGCTGGAGTGTTTGCTGATACACTGTTAACTAGGAATATTAATTATTTGTGGGGTTTTTACTATTTTTTACTCACAACATTTATCTAGGGCAAAATGACTGTCAATAAAAAGATCTTCTTGTATGCCCTCAATAAAAAGGTCATAATCCTAAAGTCAGAAGATGGTGAATTTTACAAAATCCCACTCAGGTAGCTGTACTTTTAGAGACCTCCTTACCCTTGGCTATGTTGGTTGCTCAGAATTCATGTAAGTGATATTTTGTCAGTATCTAAACCAGATTTGTGGACTAACAAGGGCAATTTTTACATAGGTGATGTTTTAGTCAAAGAAGATTATATATTTTACTTGGAAATGGTTGAACAGGTTTGCTTCCTAATTTGCTTTGAGACTTAATACAATAAATTTCAGTCTTAAAGAGTTTCTCACAGGAATTTATGGATTAATTGTAACTTACTTTTAGACAGTTACTTAAAAACAAAGTCAGTATAATTGCTTTGGAGATAATTAACTGCAAAAGGGAGCAGCAGTGTATTAGTAATGCTAGACAGTATAAAATAGAGGATGGTATTAAAAAGAGTGTTTGTGTTTGCCCAGGGCATAACTGAGAGGCCCTAATTCTGATTATAGCTTTTAATTGTTATTATAAAACAAAAATATATTCCTTATTGTATGTGTTTTGGGTTTGGGGATTTTTTTCTTTTGTTTGGGATTTTTGGGGTTTGTTGTTATTGTTCTGCTTGATTTTCTTTAAAATGTGTATCTTTCATTTTAGGGTACTGGAAAGAAAACATTAGCTAGGAAACTAGCTCAAATATGGAAATGCATTTTCGTGGAAGGTATACACTATATTTAGAACAATGCATTGGCTTCAGAACACTTTTTGGTTTAGAATATCCTTGCTGTTGCCTGTAATTCAAAATGACATCTTTCTGATTGCAGTAAAGACCATTGATGTGAACCAAGTCACCATTTTGCCAGAAGTGCAATTGCTGTAAATGTCCTTTTAGTTATAGAGAGGCTTAGCCAAACACTTTTTGTTGTTAGTTTGTTTTGGGTTTTTTGTGCAGAAGGGGTTATATACAGTGTAATAATCAAATTCTGTTCCCAGTCCTGTCAGGTGATTCCTGTGACTGCTTTTGTCTCATTCACTTCCAGAGAGCACAGAGATTTTTCAATACAAACCATGAAAAAATAAGAGGATCTTTCATTTCTGTTTGTAAAGTGCCTAATACAAGGGGAGATGTATTCCAAGGAACAGAAGCATAACTTTTTTTTATCAATATAACTGAAAGAATGGGAGCTGGCACTTCCAAATTTCTAAACAAAAATATCCAAGTGCTAATTTCAGATGATGGTATTAATTTCTTCCACCATACATTTACTGGAATGCAAAATATTATTTCATTTTCTAAACTATCCATCTGCATTTTGGACTGTCCCTCTCATCAAAGAATTTTTGAAGATCTGTAGAGTAAAACCTGTTGCTTATAACATCTTATTCCCTATCAACACATCACTAGACATTTCTGTTGTTGTTGTTTTGAGGCACCTCAGAATGTTCCTACAAAAAAATAATTCTCTGGAGGTTTTGCTTTGTGCTCATTTAATCAGCAGCAACTACAAAAAATACTTCTAAAATCTGTCATTTTTGTAAAGCCCTGGTAATATTTTTATATATATGACAATATAATAATCCTGCATGGGTGCTGTTGTACATTTGTCTGTAGTAACTGTAGGTTTAAACTGTAAGGAAAAACATCTATATAGATATTGACAGAAGGCACCAAATTGTGGATGGACAAAATATAATAATGGCCCTAAATACAATGGCTCTTCATTCAAAAATAGTCTAGTAGATTGGAGCATGCATATGTACTCCTATGAGTGTGTATGTGTTTATGTATCTGCATGTACATGTCTATATATAACTTGATTTTTATTAATTATTTAAATTTTATTCTGTTTGATGTACTTCCTCAGCTTTGGAAGTAATTCAAACCAATATTGATGAAGAAACAGAATATGGTCTTCAGGTAAATGTCTACTCTTCTAGTAAATTTTGTCACATTCTTGACAAATACAGATTATATAAGACTGTGTTTTGCTTTTTACCTTAGTGTCAAGACTTGCTTTGTAAAGGTCAAAATATTTCTGAAGGGCTAGTTACAGAAATGATTCTGAAAAAGATTGAGTCACCAGAAGTTGCTCATTTTGGTAAGTATATTTATAGCCTAAATTTCTTAGAATGAGTTATGATTTTGACACACTTTGCATCCATTCCTGCTCAAATGTAATTTATTTTGTATTATCAGTAGCACTTTTTCTTGGGCTTCTCAGGTTGTGGAATACCCATAAACTGAGAGTGTATTTAGAAATTAATTTACCAATAAGGGAGATGAGAAAATGTCACAGCAGTCCTATGTTTTTTTAATTTTGAAAAAATGAATTTCCCCCAGATTTTGTGTTGCTATGACTCTCATTTGACAATATTATCTGGATAGAAGTTTTAGGGCCTAAAATACAGGTGTTTTGTATGTTCGTTTTCTTCTTGAATACATCTTTAACAACAATAAAACCAGCAAAAGTATTTGAAAAAAAAAAAAAGAATAATAAGGAAAACAGTTTATTAAAAATTTAAAATATTACAGATTTTGTCATTGAGAGCAAGTTAGATGGTAAAAGTATTGGTAGTGGTAATAATCCTTTTTGAGGAATAATATGTTAAATGAGGCTGTTAGGAGTCATGCTGCAAATCCTGCTACAGTCTGAATCTGCTTTTCTGAAGACAAAACAAGTATACTGTTAATTGGAAAGAGAGTAAAAGAAAATAAAGGTGGTTTTTTTTCTGGTCCTTTTATTTGAAATTCCCATTAAAGGTGACAGGTATAGTGCCAAGGAAATGTTAAATTCCTACTGCTCTGGAAACTAGTATGCTTCTATCATCTTTCAGTTGCAGTGTTGTTTTTCTCCTTTCTCTAATATAAGATCAACAGTTTTGCAAAAGATGCAGCCTTACCTGGTGAAACCAGGCCTTTAATATAGCAGGCAAAAAAACCCCCAAAAAACAGAGAAATAGAGAATAAATTAAAAATAAGAGACAATGAGGAAGCAAAAATTTCAGGAAAGAAGTAGCAGCCAATCTCTTCATCCATATGTTAGGGCTTCAATAAAAGCCTGAAGAAACATCTGTGTTATCTGAGTTCCCCTCTTTGAGTCATTCTGACTGAACACCTAAGATGTGTGTATCACAGAGGAGCATGGGGATCCTAGAGACTCTAAACATAACTATAAAGTTGAGAAAAGTTTGGTTCTTGTAGCCAAGCTGTTTTCTATATTACAGATGCCCCAGAGCAGCAAGGAATAGAATAACCTACATCCTCAATATTTCCCCTACCAACTAGAACTCATCTCACAAACCAGTTTTTGGTATTTTCTAGTTCTAGTAACTTCCTGTTTAGCAACTATTATCCTTGGAAAGTTTAAGTAGGTTTTGAACAGGAACTATCAGTCAATTGGCTATTAATTATTCATTAAAGATTTTAGCAACAGTGTTGTATGAGAGGCTGAGTTTTTTACTTTTATTGTTTATTTTTAACATAATAAAATACAAGTTTCTAAAAAGAACACAAATTAAGGAATTCGTTTCAATTATATTCTTCTGACTTAATTTCTTATTATGTTGGAGATATGTGTTGGAGATATTCAGAAGTGCTAAAACAAATTATAATATTTTTGAAGTATAAGTCACTAAAAACAGATTTTTATATTTCTTTCTGAAGGAGGTCAGATAGGAAGTTTCTAAGCTATTTCTTTAAATAGTGTCTCTTTTTAAAATAGACACTAAAAAATAACAAGTATACCTATATTTTAGGGTATAGTAGGTAAGAAAATTCAGAATTATAAGCTCTATGTAGCTGATACGCTTGCTTTTTTTTCTATTTTACTATATAGGACAAGAAAACAACAGAAGCTCATATCATGTTAACCTAAATAGTATTTACAAAGGAAAAATCTATGTCATTATCAGAGGGGAACACCGATCAATTAGCACAATTAATATAAAATCAGGACCAAAGTTGTTTGTTTATTTATTAATGGCAAGTAATTAACTGAAATCAGTGAACTGCTGATGAGTGAAAAGGTTCCATACCAGCCACACAATAGACAAGCCACAGCACTAGGCATTTGCTAAATATTCATAAACAACTACACATTTCTGAACACCCATTCCAAAGAGCAGAAAACTTGCAGGGTTATGCATGCAGATCCTCTTTCAAGATGCCTGGAAGTTAGAAGCACACATTCCCTGTTCTCACAACACGTGTTTACCTATTTAAGCACACTGTGTGTTGGAAATGAGGGTGCTCTGGATGTATCTGCATGGGCCATTTCCTACAGCCTGCTAATCCACACAGCAGTGAGACAGCTCCCCAGGAGCACACTGGAAGTGTGGGTCACTGTGTGATTAACCCTGTTCTCTCAGTCCATAGGGGAGATGGAAATGAGGGGAATTACTTGTCAGGAGAAGACAAAAAGCTGCAGGTGGTGTGACATCAAACCTTGTTAGGCTGCTGTTCTTGTACCTCACTCTCAGAGCTCTCTTCCACCACTCACAAATTGAAATGCTTCTTTTCAAGATGGCTCCTTCTGTCCTTACAGGTGCCTTGGTAATGCCCTGGTTCATATTTGATCTGCTTGATGGTTGCCTTAGGGAAACTTCATCATTGTTAACCTCCCCACAGCATTATTGGATTGAAGGCAAACACCTTCTCAGAGGACAGTCTGGGATCATCTTTTCCCATGTTCAACTCCCATTCCTCTCACCTCAGCTGTTGTTATCCAGGATGTGTTGATAAGCAGAGGCTGTGCAGACTCCTCACATCTCACTACCAGTTAGAATTCTCTGAAGGTATCTACAGCCTAGAATGCAGGATCTTCATTTCCTAGATGAATGCCTCTCAATGTAGGCTTAGCCTCTTCTCTACATTTTGTAGCTATGAATAGTAGCTCCCCAAAGAAAGAGTCTTCAGTCCTAGTACCTCTTCAAAGACTACTCTTGTGTATTTGTGCTGCATAGACATATTTCAGTGATACTACATAAAATCCTAAGCATTTGGAGCATGCATCATTTCTCTAAGGGAATATTGTCATTATTAGGCTGAAAAAAAACCACATGATTCTTTCTTAGTCTCTCATTCTGGCCTCATGAATATTGATTTCCTTGCTATACTGTAGTTTTTACATTGCAGTAGTTACTCTTCTAGGAATTGGAAGCCACTGGTTTATCTGTTGGTCTGAGTGCTCTCGTACTAGGAAAAAGGTATCATCACCCAGAACCAGTGTCTGTTTGCCAGAGATCTCATCATTCTGAATCCTGACTGAATGGATGCTTCTGAAGTTAAGTGCCTCACTATGCATACTGTGTGCATAGTGCCTCCTTTGCAGAAGATTTATTGGTCCAGGAGCACTGTGTATCCCAGAAAGTTGTTCAGGCTCCTTTTATTGTCCGCAGAAGGGAAGACCTTTAAAGGTTGTATAAAAAACCCCTCTGCTCCTGGTTTAAATGCTTTGTACCATAGGGTGGCTGCTTTTTGCAATGCCTTTCACAAAGTCTTTCAGTGGCAAAAAGGATCCCTATAAGCTTGACAGTTTCTAGGTGCTACAATGTCTGAGGCATTTGAAGCATGTGGTCTGAGTGTGGTCTTTATTGTCTGTGTATTTCTTATATTTCTTTACTGTGTCAACAAACTGAGTCACATACCCAGTAGAAAACAGCACACTTTTTTGTCTGTATTTCATCTGAAGTAGACATGCATGCACAATTTTTTTCTAGTGTTATGTCATGTACATTGTTTAATTTTGTTCCACTAAATAGATAGATTGATGAACAGAGATAACTAGTCCTATATTTGATGTCATTTTCTAAAATATCTATTTAATAAAATATATTTGGCAGGTTATGTTCTCAGTGGATTTCCTTCTCTCTCAGAGGAATACATGACAGTTTCACAGCAAATAGAGAAAATAAAGAATCTAAAATTGAAACCAGATTTCCTGATTAACATTAAGGTACTGTCATCTTCAGTAACTTGATGGTATTTTTCCTAATTATTAGTTTACTCATATGCTGTCAAAAGATAATATTTTCCTTTGTGCATTTGAGTATAGTATTTGTTGAGAAATAATAAACTGTTCTTTTTTCTATTGGAATGGAATGACACTACTTTGCTCCACTGTAAGCATTGCTCAGATAAAATAATGAACATTTCCTAAAACTTCAGTAGCAGTTCAGTTTTTGCATCTCTACCAGTTGGAAGGTATAGGTTTTGAAGAAAACTTTGAATAACATGATTATTGTGAGTTTTTGGATACATATATTTCAGAAAGAAATTTTTCACATATGGAAGTTAAAACAATGGATTTTTTTTTACTTGCTAATTGTGAAACAATTTCAAAATCTTTGTTTTAATACCAGATAGTGAGGAATCCCAATTCTTGAGAATATATATGTTTTAATATTTTCATATGCAACAGTACATATAGAAGAGTGATGCTAACTGTACTAGAAAGAAAACTAAATTCTTGGCTTCATGTAGTTACAGCATCTCCCGTGGGAAGAAGACTGAAACTTAATACTCATTAAAAATCTTTGCCCCAGAGTCAAATGAATAGTTTTTCTTTTGATTTCAGTGGATTCAAGCTGTTTTCACAGATCTCAGATCTGTACCCATTTGCATTATTTCAAAAAGGAAGAAGTGGCTTTCTAGATAACTCTGGGAATAATTAAATGCTGTTATTAGCAGTCCAATTTAAAGAAATTTTGTCTCCAAGAGAAAGCACCTTTGAAAAAAAGAACCCTATCTAATCAAATGTCTCCTTCCCTTTTTCAGTGTGCAGTCATACAGCAGTCATGTCAGCTGTATGATTCACCATAGAAATATAGTAAAATCCCAGTGTTCTGTAATACTTCAAAGGATACCTCAGGAAATTAGTGTAGTGAGCTTATTGATACAAATGATATATCAAAATATGTGTAGTGTGCCTGCTGCTCTCAATGAGATCTCAAGAGCTCTGTAGTTTCTGTAGAAATCAATTCTCTGTTTCTGTAA
>JAOEGS010000787.1:0-12386 GCA_025447755.1 Corythornis vintsioides | reverse complement strand
TGGCAGTTTCTCAGGCCAGGCTGGATGGGGCTCTGAGCACCCTGCTGTAGTGGGAGGTGTGTGATGAGCTTTAAGGTCCCTTCCAACCCTGACCATTCCCTGATACCATTACTCTAAGTAGCAGGTTCACCCCAAAGGGCTGCCCCAAAGCTCAGCTCCTGCCCACACAGCAGCGTGTCCATCACACACACCCAGCTTCGCAACATTTAGGGACTAGATTTGAAGCTCAATCCTCCCGTGGCTCCTAACATCCCAAAGAAATCCTTCCTGAGCTCACTGCAGGAGTGTAAGGAAACCTGCCCCACGTTCCTGGGCTAAGCCAGCTGTCAGTTTCTGCTGGCTGGGGTCAGTCCAGTGGTGCTGCTCTCTAATGGGGCAGCAGCTATTGAAGGCCACTCTGCAGCCCCATCCTCAGGAGACTCAGCATGATGTGCAGCCCTCTGAGGAGCTGAAACCCCTCCAGGGCTAAATCCAATGGCAACCAGCTCTTTTCCCTGCTGAGAGTGCTCTGAGGGGCTATAAATACTTGTTTGCAAGTCAGAAGAGCAACAGGCAAAGCCCAGACCGCAGATCAGAAAACGTTCAGTCCCCACCCAGGCTGAGCTGGCAAGAGATCAGGAGGAGGAAATCCATGTTATTCCAGACCTCACTGCTTGGAAGCACAAGATCTTTTCACTTTGCCATCGAGCCTTGGCTTTACATCTCTTTACATCAAGTTTACCCCCCACCACCTTGAGATACTGGGCAGAGAGGTTCAATAATCACCTAAACATTCAGACAAGATGCTCCTGACTACAATACCAAAGCACTCCACAAGCCGAGGGCAGCTCAAAAGACTTTTGATCACCTGTCATAAAATCCACCAGCATTTACCCAACTCCAAAAGGCTAGAGAGTGCCAGCAGCATGGCAGAGACACCTATCTTTTAAGTTCCACTCCAAATTACCCTCCACTTACACTCCAAAGCAGTAAGAAAAAGCTCTACAGTGTGGTGATGTTGACAGTGATCAGTGGTTCTAATATTTTCAGATCGAATTTCATCCCACCTGCAAAGGACAAAGAGGAGGAGTAACACAGCAAGAGGGATGAGCTCATCCATGCATTCCTCCCTGTGTTCAGCACACAGCTTCCAGGTTTTTGGCCTGAAAAGGTGGTGGTGGAAGCAGCCAGCCCAGCAGCTCCCTACCCGAGGTGGCTGCCACAGCTTCCCAACGCCCTGGTGTTTGAGGGACCCGCCTCTCAGGGTGGAATGACAGCTCAGTTTTGTCTCCACTCCAGAAACCACAACTGCAGCTACTTTTGGGAGTTCAAGAGCCATGTCAGTCCCCTCAGGAAAGAGGAATTGCCACATAGGATGAAGCCAGTTGTCCATCAGCAATCCTGCCTGCCACAGCTGCTGCATCCACACGGAGCAGGGGGAGATGCAGGGAAAGCTCACAACGTGCAGTCAGGTTTCAGACACAAACATTTCCTCCTGCTGTTCTTCCTTGGGTATCAAAATCCTTATTACAAACTCCCTGGAATGGCTTGGGGGGCAAAAAAAAAGCCAAAAAAACAACAAACCCTCCTCAAAAAGTCCCCTGCAATAATCAAATATATAATAATTTGTTAATTATTATTTTCTCTTCCTTGATTTCACCCAGATTAGCACCAGGAGTATTTGTCAATGGTTTTTTGAGTATATCCAACAGCTTTTCTTCTAAGTTTTTCACCTGAAAATCACACTGATTCCTGGGGATTTCCTTTCTTTACTATTCCATGGATTTATTCAGCTGAGCTCAGCAGGTTGGGTCCCCCTCACTGTTGCTACCAGGCTGCTTTAGACACTTTTGTTTAATCTGGGCAGAAATTCAGATTAAAATCTTTGCTTTTTGCTACCTCTGGTTTAGGCTGAAGCAGTTTGAGGTTCAGAACTGACTGCTCTGGTGCTTCTGAGATGAAGCACTTGACAGCCTCCTTAGGAACAGCTTTTCCTCCTTCCCAGCAAGGGAATTTGACTGGACACAGAGGCACAAACCTCAAGCAGTCCTGTGGGCACTGCCACCTTCATCCTGATCAATAAACCTCACCAGCTTCCAAGCCAGCAGTGATGCCCTGATGTCCCCAGGTCTGTCCCTTCCACAGCCCTGTGCCTTTCCAAGGAGAGGTCTTTGGGGGAGAAAATTAAATATGCCTCCAATTCAGAGGAATTAATTAGTTTGCTGTCTACCCATGTCAAAGCAGAACATCCCTTTAATGGCAGGGATCACCAGGGAATTCATCCAAGTTCAATTTAAGGCAATTTGCTAGTAGTTAAAAATTCAGGAGGCTTCAAAACCCTTGTGCTCTTGTGTTCCAATTTCATGGCTGCTTGTTGGGGCTGGGTTTTGATTTTCTCCCCCCTTTTTCCTGCTAATGATATTTATCTCCACTCCAAAGATGCTGTGGAAAGATTTTTCCCTTCAAGCTTCTAGTGGAACAACCTCTGGCTGTATTTTAGGAACAGGCTTTAAAGATCAATAATGGGGGTTTTTTTCCTATCTCTGGTCTTTAGAGTACACTGAGGGATTTAAAAGTTGAGCACCTACCAAGCCCCTTTCAGCCTGGCCTGAGATGACAGCACAGGGCCACAAACCAGCTTTCCAAGAAGCCACTGAAGCAGGAAAGCTCATCTGTGGCTTTTCCACAGGATAAATGGCAGCAGATCAGGCTTTCTCCAGAAGTCACTTTGCAGACAGGGCAGGAATTCAAGGCTGTTGCTTTCCCAAAAAAAATAACTATTACCAAAAGCAGTCCCCAAACAAGTGACACTGGCATGTAACAGCACAAAAAAAAACCCAAAATAAAAGCAGATCAAACAGTCACTTTCATGCCAATTTCTGTCAAGATACAGGTCAGCTCTTCACTTTGTGTTGTCAAAAACCTGCTCTTAAAATAAGCATTAATAATGTAGATCATCTTCAACCTGGACTGACCCCAGTTCTACAAACACTGTGACCTGTTGATTCTACACGAGTTATTTGAACAGGAAAATATCAACCTGATGAGATAATAAAGAGTCTAAATAAACACCCTCTTCACCTGGTGGGAAGGGTTTAGAGAGTACCCAGCAACCCTCACCAAGCCAAGCTGCCAGAACAAGCCTCCTGACCAAGAATTTAACACCAGGAAAATGAAGGGGCACCAACTGGTGTTGAAAAACTCTGATTTACTTGAGTTTCAACACAGACAAGGAATGGGACTGTGCACATGAAAGCTGCTCCAGTCCAGTCCCCTGGGGAACACTGGGGTCAAAAACCAAACTCCCTACACACAAGGAAAACAGGAAAGGGAAGAAAAACCACCAAGCCAGAGGGGTTTTGGGGGAGGGGGGTTGCTGTTTGTGCTCTGAGTGGGTTGATAATGTGAAGGATGGGACATTTAGGCTGTTGGGATTTTCTGGTTGGACTGGATGATCTTCTAGGTCCCTTCCAACCTCTGGGATTCTGTGAAGGCAGGGAGTACCAAAACACTCAGCAGTGCACTCCAGCAGCCACCCCCTGCTCCCTGGAGAGCCCTGTGCCAACTGGAATGTGACCAAAAATGTGAGGTTTCCTCCCTCCCCTCTCCCTCCAGAGCCAAGTGAAAACAGATCAAGGAAGAGCTGCAACCCACCCCAGTGGCTCCTCAGACAAACCCCCCCCAACCAACACACCCCACTCCTGGTGTCCTGTCCACTGCTCCACTCCCCAGACATTCCAACATTGCTGGAATTCCTCTGCAGAGGAGCTCTGGAAGGTGAGCTGGGGCTCCAAAGGCCTCCACCTCCCACCCTGTGTCCACAAGATTCACTTTTCCTCCACTAAAGACAAGAGAAACGTGCAGGATTCATCCCATCCCCGTGCCCTTGGGGCTGGGAAGGAGGGAGAAGAAAAAAAAACCCCAAGGTAACCTTAGCAACTGGATCCAATGGTTTTGGATTTACCCTCCTGAATGAGGGAGAAAGCAGGAGATTCAGGATGGGAACTCCCTGCAAAGCCACTGCTCACCAGCTCCAGGAAAAAAGGTGTTTTCTTAGCAGTGAGAATCTTCATTTTTTGCTACTAGATGCCCCCTGTGCCCAGCTTTGTAGACAGCACCAGCAGCTTATGAAAATGTACAGTTGCCAGAAGAGAAATGCAGATTTTTCAAGCTGTTTCAATTGGTCATTCCACCCACAAGCCCCCAATTCAAAGAGAAAACAGCCAGATGTTTATAAACAGCCCAAAGCAGGCCCTTGGGCCAAAGAGGTTACTCTCCACTCAGGGTTTCCTGAAAACAACAGAGCACCACTTTTCCCAGAGGACTGGGGAGGAGAATGTTTAATTACAGCCCAACAGTGTGTGCTCATCCTGATGGGTTTGGATTCCCAGGAAGGAATGAAAAGTTGTGTCATTTAGTTTGAGAAATACTACAGGCTTGCAGGAGAGAAAAAAAAAGGCAAGACTTTGGGAGGCAGATGATTTCCAGTGGATTTAATGGAACAGTTGTGGTTTTAGTGTTAAATTTGACTGGCATCTGCAATTCTCAATGAGTGGAAGGCAGAAAAAAAAAAACCAAAACAAAGCAAAAAAAAACCCAACAAAATCCAACCAAACCCCCAAGCTCCTACTAACACTGAACACCTTCCTGATGGGAATTTTTCATTTAATAAATTCCATTTATTAGCCTCCAGCAGGCCTGAGAGCACGTGAAGAATGGCAAGAGAAACCCAGGTCTGGCAATGAAAGCTGAGGGAAAACAGCCTCTGTGTTTTGGAAGGAGGGCAATGAGAAATTAGAAGGAGAAATTTAGGAACTGTAAAGCTAAAAATAGTAGAAAAAAATAAATAAATAAGAAGACCAAGTGCACATCTTGCTGGGCACTTTGCTGAGCAGCAAAGATTTTTTTTTGCTGGATTTATTAGAGAAACCACTCAACTTTTGAACGTTAAAATAACAAAACCCAAGCCTCCTTACCAGTAACAAACTGGGTTCCAGCTCTAGCGTTTCTCCTGCACCAGCTGAGGACATCAACAGCCCTAGGGCAGCACAGACTGGCTCCGGGGGCACCTCCTGGAGGGGAGAGATGGACCTGTGGCAAAGAACAAAGGCAGGAGAGATGAGGAGTCGTTAGCCACGGGACTGCCCAGCAGCAGGGATGCATTTGGAAGTGCTTTCCCTCCCAGCTCACTGCTGAGAACCCCTCCAGGACTTAAAGATGTGACCTGCAAACCCATCAGTGTGTTGCAGGTGACTAGAGCCTGGTTGTGTTTTGCATTATATCAGCAAAGAGTTACTTCTGAAAGTATGGGCAGAGGGGGAAGTCTAAGTTTAGCTCCTAAAACTTCAAAGAAATCCTTGGAACAGCAGTGTTTCCTGGTGGGGAGCTTTTCCAAACCTTTCCAACACTGAAATGGCTGTTTGAAGAGATTGTGGCCCCAAGGGCACCAATTCACCTGAGCTGACCTGGCAAATACTGAGCTTAAGGAGCCACCAATACCCAAAATAATCTAATTTGCAAAGGAATATTCAAGAGGATTTTGTCTGGAGGTGCCTTCCTGGTTAATTTCTACTGTCATTCGAGGTCAGGAGACTGAACAATCCTAAAACTGGGAAAATTCTGTGGAAAATAAGTTACTTGGAGCAAGGCACCTCCACAGACAGGCTGCTCTGATCCACCCTCCACAGACAGGCTTCTCACTTGTTTTTCTAGCACAAAACAGATTGTTTTCTCCCAAACAGCATATCACAATCACAGAGGGTCAGGGCTTGAAAGCTCCTCCAGTCCAACCCCCTGCCAGAGCAGGATCACCTGGATTAGGTCACACAGGAACAAAGTTGGATGCATTTTAATATTTGGAGTTATTCAGATCAATCTAAACCCACCTGCAATGTTTAAATTCCACCTGAAGCCTCTGTCTGAGCCTTATTCAAAACTTTATACTGTTAACCATTGAAGTATCTGCCACACACTTCCCACCTCTGTTTCAGCCACCTCCAGTACATGGCTCAGCTCCCCTCAGGATAATAAACCATCAATCAATACCCACTGATCTCCAGCCTGACCTTCTGCAGCAACAAGATTGTGCAAGAAACCATCAGAAGCTAAAAGCTGAGAAAGCTCCAGGACAAACTGATGGCATTACAAACAGGGAAATAACCAAGTGATAAGGAAAATCCAAATCTTCTGATGGCAACCAGCAGAAAAAAAACCCCTGAAAACAAATCTGACCCAATTGAAGCAAATAGCACTGACTTTGTTCTCAGTTTCTGTTGCTGGCTGCCAAGCTTTCCCTCTCCCTCTCAGTCTGATTGCTTCTCCATAGCAATTGTTTTGGCCAGCTCCTTTTAGTCCTCTGATTGAGACAGTTGCAAAAATAAACCCAAGGATTGAGGGAGCCAGCCTGACACAGACACAGGGGAAATCACTGCTAGCAAAGTCATCGTGTGTTGCTTCAAGATTCTCATTTACACCTCTGTCCCAGAGCAGTCAGGAGGGCTGAGCCCTGCACTGGGTTTGCCCTGCTCCTTGCCTTGAGCTCTGCACTGAGCCAGCCCTGCTTAGCAACACTCAACTTACCAGTGCTGGAAAGTGATTCCTGTCAGCAAGAGTAAACCTCAGGATGCTTCCCAGCTGGGCAGGGCATGACTTAGGGAACTGAGGCACAGAGCCTGTGGTAAGGAGCTCCAAAAGGTTCTTCAGGTGTCCTGCATTTGGGGATGGGAAGAAGAAGAGGCAGAAATTCAGCTGAAGTTGAGATTGTTAATGTCCCAAGCTGCAATAACTGCCTTTCAGACCAGAAACATCCTGATGTCTTTCAGGAAAAGTGATTTAGTTAGCCCTTGTGCTAAAGAGTTTACCACAAACATTTTAACTATTCAGTTCTGCTTCTAGAGGGGAGTGCTTCAAAGGAATCCCTGTGAAAAACTAGCATTAAACAACTGCAACAGCACTGCTCCTGTTAAACACCATGCTTCCAGTTGGTGTTGATGGGACACCTGCCATCCACACACTTCACAGGGGGAGCATCAAACTCACTTTAGAGCTCCAGTGATTCCCCTCAGTGTTAGTTTTGAAAGCAAAAAGTCACCAGAGCTACAGGAAAAGCAGCAAACCCCTAGCAGAAGGTAAAAACTTTCTTTCCCATGCTTGTAAAACCTCTGCAGCCCAAAGCAGACCATTCCAACTGGCAATCCAGCAGGATGCACCTTTCCACTAGGTGCAGGCTGCCAGCTCCCAAGTGCTTACTTGCCATCATATTTCTTTAGATTTCCTCTGCATTCCACTTACTCATTTCCCCACAACTTCCAGCTCTGTCCACGTGCCCAGCTCTCCATCGTGGAGAGCTCCAACCTGGCACACAAACAGCTGCTTGGATGGGTCCCCTGCTTTTGATCCCCACTCTTTCTCCCGTGGTTGCACCAGAGGAGACCCAACCCTGCCCATCCCCTTTCAGCAGGAGCCCAGAAGAGCTGGCCAGAGCTTAGAAAGCACCCTCCAGGGCACTAAGTTTAAGAAGCCTGGAGAAAGAGAAGAATTTAGCTACAGAAATGCCTGCTGCACTAGCAGTGAAGCATAAAAAGCCACCCTGAGAAAACCCAAGTGGCTCTTGTGACACTCACCTGTCCAAGTGCCACCACCTCCTCCAAGCTTCTGCTTAAAAACACAGGAGTAATGCAACCAAAAAGTCTTTGCCACATCTATTAGCCAAAAAAAACCAAAACCCACAAACCAACCTAAAAAGCACCTTCAAAAATGAAAGAGGATTTGAGAAGTGCAAGTGTATCACCCTGGGAATTGCCCTAAAGAATGGTTTCCCCCCCAAAACTGCCTCATGGGTTTCAGCTTTTCAGCTAGGGGATCTTTGCTCAAGTTCCCAAAATCAGGAGGTGAAAAGGGAGGGAGCCACAGAAGGAAGGAAATCCTCAGGTCATTTTTCAAGAGAAAAGGGTAGTGGTGGGAGTGAGACAGAAAAGGAGTAGGGAATAATCCAAGAGTTAAAAAAAAATGAGTCTAAAACTAAAGGCAACAAAGAGAGTGCTCTGTGGCCAGCCTGTGTAACTCACAAGCACTTGGTGCCTTGGGTAAAGCCCATCCAGGCTCCTGTTTCAGAGCCTGGGGTGAGCACTGGCCAGAATTTTGGGGCAAGAGGGGCTGATTTTTCTTGGCTCTGTGCTCAGAGTGAGTGAGTTAACCCCCTGCCACACCAACTGCTCCTGCACAGGGTGAGGACACTGGGAGAAACTCTCCTGGATGGCAGGAGATGTTTGTTGGCCACTGGCTGAGGAGACAATCAGCCAAGATAAGCAGGAATTAAGAATACACAGGTATAAACATATTCCTTAGTGGGTAAAACCCTCCTCACTTTCCTTAAGCAGCTCAATTCCTGGCACCAGCCCCAACACCCTGGTACCAAGTTTATTTTAATCCCCACACACAAGTAGCTGCATTTATAGAATATTCAGGAGGCTACTTTGCCTCCCTCCCCCACAGGAGACCCCCCCACAGCCTGTACCCAAGAACTGGGGCAGCTTCCAGCACCTGCAGAGGGTTTTTCCTGCTGGAGCCAAGTGAGTTCCAGGGGAGAAGGGATCTGTGGAGCCTGGGCTGGGGTAACAGGCAGTCACAGAGAGGGGCACCAAGGGGAGTTTCAGCTCTGTCACCCTGCAAAGCTGCTGCTTGAGGCACCAACCCACCCTCACCTGCATGCACCAGGGAGCAGAACAGATCCCATCACAGTGGCTGCCAAGGAAGCCACTCCAACCAACTTCAACAGCACTCTGGTGGGTCTTAAATACACCAAAGAGAAAGCTAAACTGGCCAGAAAAAGAACTGCACCACACCTAGCTTGGGAAGGGCCAGCAAACCCCACCCACCAGCCCTAGAGCTGCAGGGTGTCTCCTGGGAAGTCCAGTGGGGGGTTTCCACTCCTTTGCAGGTCTGAAGGGTGAGAGCTGGTAGCACTAACCCCAGTTTTCAGTGGGTGTCACCATGTCCTGGCAGAGACTGTTGGGACAGAAGGGGAGCAGCAGCAGCCATAGGATGGGGACTGAATCCCAAGCAGCTGTCTCTGTGAAGGGGACACCCTTGTGCATCCAAATACCCCAAGGCAGCAGGAGCCAGGGAGCTTCTGAACTGTTCAGGGACCTGGGGATTCAATCCTCTTGCACCAAAAGCCTCTCAACAAGCAACTCCTGCTTTGATTTCTCATTCTGCCTCCAGGATTTCAGATCTAGAGGGAATTGGGGAAAACCAGCTACTGAGGGTTGCATTCAAGGAGGGCTGCAACACAAATACTTCTCCTGGTGTAATAAAAGTGCTCAAGAGGGGAAGAAAAGTGAAGTTTGAAGAGGGAAATTTGAACAGCAGGGTCCTGAGCATCACTGCACATCCCAAAAACACTCCTGGAGATGCTTGGGAATGGAGCTGGAGGAGGATGGGAGCTCTCCACAAGCAAGAGCAGCAAGACTGAGCCAGGAGCAAGATGGAAATGTGGGATTACTCCTTTTTTTTTTTTTTTTTTTTTTTTTTTTTTCCTCTTTCCCATTCTCCCCGCCAGGGGCCGGCTCCCGGGGTGGAAAAGAGGAATGTGGGGGGGTATTCATGCAGGGTGCTCTTCAGAGCACTGACACCCCCTCTTTGTTCAACTAAACACACAGGAGCAAGGGGGAAAACCTTGGGAATGCTGCTCACCAATTCCAGGGGAGCAGCCAGTAAAACCAGGAGCAAACTGTGCTGGGAAAGGGTGTTTATGAACCAGCCCTGCTCTGGAAGCAGGCAGCAGCAGTTTGGGTTGGGTGTTAGCCTGCTGCTGCACTGCTGGGAGGACAGGAAACTTTGCTCAGAAACTTCAAAAACATGTATTAAAAACCCCCCAAAAAACTTAATAATAATAACAATCCACAGGAGGGGGATGGAGGAGACCAAAAGGACACACTCAACCTCAACACAACCAACGTGTTCCCAGAGGAAAAGCAGGAATATCAACAACAAAACAGATTTTTTTTTTTCCCAACAGGAGGGATTTTTCCTTTGCTGGGGGGCTGCTGCTGCTAAACTGGTTTTCCTCCAAGCATTCCCAGTTCTAGAAGAGTTAATAACCCCCCCCCCTCTCTCTGAGAACGTGGCCAGCACTGTACAACTGTCCCAGAAAACAAAGACCACGGGGAGAAAGTGGCCCATTTTTTTTCCCAGGCTCCAAGAGCTCCCTGTACAGGTCATGGCTGGAAAAGCTCAGCCCTACACCAGGCTCCAGAATGGAGCAGCATTTCAAGCAAGACACATAAACACCTCCAGTTCAAATGCCCAGAATATCCCTTTTTTTTTTTGGCACAGCCTGAAGAGGCAGCCCAGCTGGGAGTGAGTTTCCCCCCTCCTGGACAGGCTGCATCAAAAGCAAAATAAAGCTCAGCTCTGCTTTTCTGTTTCTCAACCCAGCAGATGAAAAACTTGGATATTCAGAAGCTCTCCCTCCAGCTTCCAGGGCAGGCTCCTCTCTCCTGCTCCTGTCAGCTCCCAAAAACCACCTTTCAGTGAGAATTGCTTCCCACATGTTGAAAATATTGTGACTAATAATACACTCCACCCATCATTCCTTTTTTTTTTTCCCCACCAGGAAGGATTTCAAAATAGAAAACTCAAGACACAGAAAAGTTGACAAATGCACAACTTGACAAAGGTAAAACTCGACAAACAGGGAGGGAAAGTGGAATTTACAGCAGGGGAAAAGCAGCTCTGATTTCTGACTGGAAGATGCTATAGAAACATCAAACACTCAAGCCAGGTATTGGGGAAAAAAGTGGAGTTAAGAGTCATAGCAAGCTCAAGATCTGCTTTAGCCTCACTCTTTTGGGATAATGCTGCTTTTTCCTTTAATCCTCATGGAGAAAAAGAAGAAAAAAAAAAAATAAAAAATACTCCCTCCAGAGGGAAAAAAAACCCCATTTAATGCATTAACAGCAGGGCTGCTCTATCTAGAGAATCCACCCTGGCAATAAATACTTGATCGAGTTCAAGAAACGAGCCCTAAATCTCTGTTCCAGCCCCTAAAAAGCTAAAAAAAACCAAACCATAGCGGGGATGCAATTAAAACACCCGCGAGAACTTCGGCTGCAGGTACCTCCAGTGCCCCTGTTTGCTAAACACGGCTACTAATTAGCATGGCTTTAAACAATGCCGATAATAATCCGGTCCCGCAAAGCCTGCCAAATGAATCATTGAGATTGCAAAATAAAAAGCATGAGGAATTCATTAAAGAGCTGTTAAACTCTCCTTTGTTTATCTTGCCCCTGTCAGGTGTAAAAAAAAAAAAAAAAAAGAAACAAACACGGCTTTGGTGCTGCAGATTTCACCCCAACACCACCACCCCCCTCCCCCCCTACCAGTTTTGGTTATAATTCTATTTATTTTCTATTTTTTTTTCCTCCTCCAGCACTGAAATATCCGCTCCATTCTGTTTGCCACGGGGGATTGAGTTATCAGCCGCTACTTGGATGACTTTGGGAACTGACATGTCTATTTGCAGAGACACAAAGGCAATCCCAGCAGCACAAGCCCTTTCCAAGCAGCACCTTTCCCAGCTCCTCTGCTGCTCCCCTCACCCCAAACCCCTCCAAACACTTCCCCCGGGGGCGAGCAGACACCTCACTAGTTTCCCAGCACCACAGCAAACATTTCCAGCCACTTTTACACTTGTTACAGCCTTGGGAAAAAATCACCTTTATCCCTATAGGAACAGCAGGATATTATTTTTCCCAAGGGTGGGTTGCTTTGGGTTTTTTTTTTGGGGGGGGGGTTGCTGGGTTTGTTGGTATTTCTCTGATGATTTTTTTTTCCCCCCAAGGGAAAAAATAAGAGGGTCACTTCCCCCATTTCAGCCTGCAATTAAAATGGAGGCAAGGCCAGGCGATCTATGCCTGGCTTTAGGGGGAGACAATAACCCAAAACAGGCCTGGCTGGGAGAAAAAAAAAGAAAAAAAAAAAAAGAGACACAGAGAGAGAGGAGAGAGGCAGAAAGAGCAAGACAGGCAGAGAGAGAGAAATACAACATTTCCCCGCTATTATTACCTCATCCTTTTCTTTTTCCAAGCAGTTTGCAGCCTCCTGACAAAACTCTTGGTCCAACTTGCAGGGATGCTGGGGTTTGGTTGGTTTTTTGCTTTTTTTTTGGGGGGGGGTGGGGAGGCTCTGGGTGCTGCAAGCGGGATTTCAGGCTGGCAATTGGCAAGTGGAGCTGCTGTTCCAATGCCCCCCTTGTCTCTTCTCCTCTCCCTTGAGCTGGGTGTTGACGCAGCAGAAATTACCAGCTGGAAAATTCCCCTTTTGGAGGTTACAAGGGGGGGGGGGGGGGGGGGGGGACGGGCGGGGAGGGGGGTCGGGGGGGGGGGGGGCGGGGGGGGGGGGGGGGG
>JAOEGS010000786.1:0-12429 GCA_025447755.1 Corythornis vintsioides | reverse complement strand
AAGATGATGTAATATATTCCCCCCGCCCCTCCCCACCCCTGGCCCCTCCGCTGCTGCCCGCCAGTGCTGCCCGGCCCCTGCGCGTCTGTCCCTTGCCATGGGGTGCCGGGAGGGGTGATGGGGACGAGGGGCTCGGCTCCCGTCATGGCTTTAAAGTGCCTTATGGTGAACTTGAAATTTTCGGCTACTTGAACCTCTCTGGTGTCAGGAACCAAATGAATAATGGGCGGGCGGCCGCCCCCCGCCCCCTGCCAGGTCGCCTCTGTCTGTCTGTCTGTCTGTTTGTGTTTTGTTTTTTTAAACAAAGGCTGCTTGGTAATAAATGGAGAAGCAGGGACTCCCCTGCGCGCCCGGCTGTCTGTCTGCCCTGCACCCCCTCCCCAGAGCAGCTCTGGGGCAGCCAGGGAGCTGGGGGCACTGTGGGGATGGAGATGGGGGCACGATGGGACTGGGGGCACCACAGGGATGGAGATGGGGGCACAGTGGGGCTGGGGGCACCACAGGGATGGAGATGGGGGCACTGTGGGGATGAGGGCACAGTGGGGCTGGGGACACGGCATGGGTGGAGTCAGGGGCAGCACAGGGCTGTGGGCAGCATGAGATCGGGACCACCATGGAGCATAGGATGCCAGTTCAAGGCACTGGGATGCTGGTACCTCAAGAACTGGGTGCTTTATTCACTAACCCTTCCCAACCCACCCCCATGAGTCCCAGCTTCCACCATGCAGCTCAGACCACAACATGGCCCTGTGTCCTCAGGGCTGCTTGGCACTGTCCTGCAGTCCCTGGGCCCTGGCCTCACTGCTGGGCGGCAGGACCGTCACCACCTCCTCCAACTCACTGCTGCTGCTCTCCTCCTGCTCCTGGTAATCGAAGTCCTGGCTGGGAGGGGAGAGGGAGAGAGTGGTGTCGGGGACTGGCACCCCCAGTGCCAGGGTGTGCTGGGGAAATTGCCACCCCGGTTGCCAGCCCTTACCTGGAGAGCGAGCTGTCCTCACTACCCACGCCGCTGCTGCCCGTGTCGCTCTCCCCGCTCGCCTCCTCCCTCAGCTGGGCTTGCAGCTGGGCTGCCAGCTTGGGGGGCAGCCGCCGTCCGCCCCACCGGCCCCTCGCCACCTCCCGGATGCGCCGCAGCAGCAGCCGCCCTCGCTCCTGTCCCCGCAGCGCCCGCACGGCACCCAGCCACAGCTCCACCGTCTCCTCATCGCTGGAATCCCTGTGGGGATAGGGCAGGTGGATGGTCTGCAGCTCCACCCCTCCCCCCGCCGGGTCCTGGTGGGGTCCCTGCACCCCCCTCTGCTCACATCTCCTCGTCCCCGGTGACCTCGTAGCTCAGGAGGCCCATGCAGATGGAGCAGATGTTCCTCAGGGTTTTGTAGCACTCGCTGCAATACAACCCTGGGGAAAATGGGGCTGTGAAAGGGATTGGAGGTCTGGGGTTGGTGGGGAGGGGGGTGTCCCCAGACTAGGGGGTTTCCTACCTTTGCAGCCGGGCGTGAGGCAGGCAACGAAGCCTGGCTGCTGCGCCACCCCGCAGGCCAGGCATTTGTTCTGGGTGCCCAAGAGCCGAGACAGGCAGGCAAAAGAAGGCAGCCTGCAGGCAGGGAGCTGATGCTCCACAGGACAATGCCATCCCCAGGGTGGCACTGCCCTTTTGCCATCCCCAGCGAGGCACATATGGGGTCAGGATGGCTCCAACCCCATGGATGCATCCCCTGAGGCTGCTTACCTGGAGATGTGCAAGAGGATTGGGTTGACTTTCCTGGCATCAACCTTATGTAGCGTGGCAGCCTGGTGCAGGGCGTGTGACAGGGCTGCCCTCCGTGACAGGATGGTGCTGTGGAGGATGGACGTGCGCACCTGGCATGGCAGGGATGGGGTGAGGGCAGGTGGCTGCTGAAGGGGTGTGGGGAGTCGGGGTTGGGGTGGGAGCTTCTTACCTGCTCACGGGTTGGGTAGTAGGTGGCACACACCAGGCGGCGTAGGCGTGCCACGTAGCTGCCGAAGATGGTGATGAAGAGGCAGATGCCATAGAGGAGTCCTGGTGGGAAGATGAGTCATGCAGGGGTAACACCCCCCTGCAGCCCCTCACCCCATCTAGGGCTCAGCACCCCCAGTCACCCATGGTGAGGTAGGTGCCGTAGTCAGGCTCCACGGGCTGGAGGAGGCAGCGCTGGGAGAGCACTGAGATGTTTCCTCGCTGCAGCGCGTCGAAGGCAGAGACCAGGTCGCGGAAGATCTCGCTGGCATAGCCCGACCCGTTGATTCTGACATCCAGCTCCTGCGGTGCTGTGGGGCGAGGGGCTCAGTGCTGGGCAACAGGGCCCAAACCCCCGCCCCGAAAGCCCCAAGCCCTCAGCCAGCAAAACACCCCAGGGTGCTGCTCTGGCACAGTGGGTGCTGCTCACCCCTGGCGACGATCTCCCCCTGCAGCTGGTTCCGGATCAGGTCGAGCAGCCAGAAGAGGCTGTAGTCGGCCAGGATGATGCTGAGTCCCAGCAGCACGTGGCGCAGAACTCCCACCAGCTGCAGCCCGTACTGTCGCTGCTCCTGTCGTGACAGCCACAGCGCAGCTGGGCCAGGCACGGGGACACCGTCAGGCTGTGCCACGTCGGCACCCTCCGGCTGCCCACTCTGGGGCTCAGGGCTGACCTGCGGGGATGTAGCGCTCCCTCTCCCAGGCTGTCAGGGGCAGCACGGTGCGTCTGCCCTGCTCTGCCCGCCGCAGGTCCATGTCCACAAAGCGCCGTGTGATGTAAATATTGTCAAAGGTGTCATCCTGGAGGTACTTGTGACGGTACTGCAGCGCCCTGGGGATGCCGAAGGGGTGGTGGGCACCAGCACACTGGGTCCTCATCCCCATGGGGGGCCAGAGTAGGACCCCAACCCACTCACTTGCAGTACATGTAGAGGATGAAGAAGAAAGAGAGGTGCGTGAAGAGTCCCAGGAACTGGCGGATGGGGCTCATTCGCAGGCCCACGTCCTCCATGATGTCCAGGGCCACCTCTGCCAGGCTCTTGCTGGCATTGAGGCTGACATCAAAGTGGTGTGTGGCTGAGATATTGAACTCGAACTCCCGGCGGACGCGGTTCAGAGCATCCTCGATGGCTATGGGGGTGCCAAGGAGATGCACAGCTCTGGGGGGGTGGGGGCTAGGAGGGGGTGGAGGGGGGCAGAGACTCACCTCTGACCCCCAAGTGGCACTGGGATACTCACGGCCTGCTATGTTCTTCCGAACGAAAGACTGGATGTACTGCGGGATGATGCAGAAGAGGAGAGCAACTGTGGAGACAGGGTGTCTGTCAGGCTGCAGCTCCCACGGTGGGCAGAGCTCTGGGCCTGCTGCCCCCAACCCTAACCCACTGCAGAGGGGCAGGGACCCCACTCACTGTTGGCGAGACCGCAGAGGGGCTTGAAGGCATTGACGATGTAGCAGAGGAAGTAGAGGAAGGGGATGGCACGCTCACAGTTGTCCTTGGCTTCGCTGAAGAGGCGTATGCAGCGCTGGTATGGGGTCCCCATCTCCTTGTTGCATACCTTGCCCACGTTCGCCAGCCACAGCCAGATGTTGTTCAGGGCTCGGGCTGCAGGCAGGGAAGTGGCAGCAGGAGAATGGAACAGGGTCAGACAGAAAGCGAGATGGATTTTGGAGCCAGGGTCAAGAACACCCGCTCACCAATGTAGCTGACAGAGTCCATCAGGGAGCGGAAGAACTTGCGGACGTGGTCTCCCACCATCTTGGCTTTCTGGGCAATGTCCTTGATTTCAGACAGCACGCCTGTGGAGAAGGGAGACCCTCATGACTATACCTCGAGGGCCAAAGGCAGCCCTGGGCTGGCTGGTGCTGCTGGGCCTGCCCTGGGAAGGGACCCTCCCACCCCCTCAGCATCCTCCTGGCCCCTCTTCTCACTCAGCAGCGGCTCCTGCGCACGTCGCAGCCGCTCGGCCGTCTGGTTGAGGGCGAGCTCAGCCCCGCATGACAGTGACTCTGCCGCCCGGGAGAAGTTGTGCAGGATGTTGGTGCAAGGGCCCTGCACAGCCATACCCATCACCAGCACTAGCACCACCATCTTCCCCTCCTCTGTGAAGACAGCGCAGTCCTGAGGCTCAGCTATGACCCAGCATCACCCCAGCAACCCTCTCTGAACCAGCGGCCACTTACTGGTGAAGATGTGGGGCAGCGACAGCAGCACGGTGACCCGTGCTTTGGCAGAGAAGGCCATGCTCAGCCCCAGCCCTGCTCCCAGGCTGGTGGTGGTGACCAGGCAGTACCAGATGTTGTGACCCTGTGCCAGCAGCACCAGAGCCCCGTACAGGCTGGCCAGGACCATGCCCAGCACGAAACCTCCCACGCTGCGAGCCAATTCCTGCACAGTGTTTGCCACCTCTGACTTCCGCTTGGGCTGCCTGCCTCCAAACCTTGCTGCTGGGATCTTCCCTCCAGCCTTCAGCTCCTGCATGGCTTTGCCCATGCCAGGCTTGCCTCTCCCAGGCTCTGGGGTGCCCTCTCGGGCTCCAGGCAGTTCACAATAATCCGGTTACCAGGGTGCGTTCCACGGTTGCTAGGTGCAACATTCAACGGTCGTCAGGACAAGGCAGAGCCACAGAGCCAGTGATGGCCCCCGGGCCAGAGCACTCGGCTGGGACAGAGGGACTCAGGAGCCAGAAACCACCCAACACAAGTGAGATTCCCTCCCATCCCACTCCCAGCCAGGGCTGCCCCTGGGCAGTGGGACAGGGCAGGGCTGATGTCTCCCTCCCACCCAGCCCTGAAGCGAGTGGTGGTCTCGCTGCTGCCTGCCCCGTGCAGCCGGTTCCTCTGGAGCCAGCCGGACCAGTACCGCTGCAGCAAGTTCTTCCTGGGCGCCGGCGTCGGGATCCTCTTTGGCCTGGGTGAGTGTACCACAGTGCTGGGCATGGCAGAGGGCTGGTGGCGTCGGGAGCTCAGGGCACATCTGTGGGTGTTTCAGGGCTCTGCTGGCTCCTCATCGTCCCCATGAACATCGCAGAGACACTCAAGTTGCAGCTCTCCTGTGGGCTGACAGGTGAGGATGGAAGGGGACTGGGGTGATGGGAGCTCTGGGTGTGTGTCTGAGGGACTGTAGGGACAGCTTCTCTGCTCCCCGCAGGAGTGACTGCCTTGGGCTGGGCCACGTCCCCCCACTTTCGCTGTGCCAACCTGCTGATGGCCCCCAAATTCCTGGGCAAGGAGGGTCGGATCTATGTCCTCTCCTTCGTCCTCGCCTCCATCTACAACGGTAGGGTCCCCCCACATTCCCATCTCCCCCAGCAGGGTCCTGATGCCTGGCAGGGTCTGAGCCACCCTTGCACCCGGCGCCAGGCCCCATGACCAACACCTGGCACAACCTGAAGGAGGTGGCACACTCGCTGGGCTGCATGTCAGAGCTGCAGGTGAACCACAGCCGCCAGCTCTGGCAGCTGTCGACGGCCCCGCTGCGCGGGATGATGAAGAACATGGAGGTGAGGTGGGGGCCGGGGTGCGTGGGCAGGGGGGCTGAGGGTGAGCAGGAGCTGAGCCCGCGTGGGTGTGTCCCCTGGCAGCGGAGCGGGCAGACGCTGAACACGGAGATGTGGAGCGTCTCGCGCTCCTTCGTGGGGCTGAACGAGGAGGTGGCCAGCGAGGCGGGGTACGACCTGCGCCAGCAGCAGCAGATGAACCCCAAGTCGGCCACCAGCACCCAGCAGATGTTTGAGATGAAGACCAAGCTGCGCTGCACTTGTGAGCAGGGGGTCAGGGGGTGCAGGCAGCTGCTGGTCAGGGCATGGGGCAGTCCAGCGCCAGCTCTGCAGGGTGGACAGTGCCTGGGCCAGTGGGGTAGGGGGTGTGTGGGCAGCTGAGATCTCCTGGCCTCCCCAGATGTGATCGAGATGGGCATACAGCGCTGCCGGGACTGGTTCAACGAGAAGCATGATGCCTGCATGGCACAAGTTTATGTGCCCATCATCAACCACCTCCTCTGCCTGCCCATGAAGTTCAAGTTCCTTTGCCAGATTGTCAATGGTAGGTGATATGTGGGACCCCCACCCTGTCCTCCCTTGCTGGAGCAGCTCCATCTCTGCTCCTGGCAGCCCCAGAAATGGCAGCTACGACCTTTGTCAGCGCTCTGCTGGCACCGTCCCCTCTCTATCCCCACAGTCATGCATACCTGGTGCTGGGGCAAGATCCCCATGGAGGGCAACTTCGGGCAGATGTACGACATGGTGAACAACTCCGTCCGCAGCCTCAGCGAGGAATTCAGCGTCAACGTCGTTTTGCAGGTGGGTGCCTGTCCCCTCCACCCAGGGCTAGGGTGGAGGCCAGATCCTGACTGGTCCCATGGCCCCTCCTGGCCACAGGAGAAGTACCAGGACATGCTGGTGGGTGTCAACGTGTCAGCGGAGCAGCTGATTGAGGAGGTGACCTCGCACGTGCAGCAGCACGGTGCCCGCCTGAACCACGCCATCTCCTTCTTCCGCCTGCTGCTGTCCTGCACCTTCCTCCTCGTCTTCATCTCGTGAGCCTTGGGACAGGGAGGAATGGGGTAGTAGACCCCTGTACCAGCTGCAAGGCATGGAGGGGTGGGGGCCTCCTTTGGCAGCAGGTCAGGGTGGGGGGCACAGAGACAAGGTGGGAGGTCTTGGGGAGCTGCAGCTGGTCCCTCAATGCCCCCTGGACCACCCCCCTCTCGACAGGGCTTTCTCCTACACCAAGCAGTACTGCCAGGACATCTGCTTCGACAACATCTACATCACCACCTACTTCCGCCAGATCGATGCCCGCCGCAGAAAGCAGGTGAGGGGAGAGAAGGGGCAGAGGCAGCCCCCCTTACCCCAGCAGGGGGTCCCAGGGTGCTGTGCTGAGCCAACCACCCTACTCCCCCAGCACAAGCGGACGCTGCTGCCCCTGCACCGCTCGGAGGTCCCGAGCGTCATCTTCCCGTGCCGCCCGTCCATGCAGCCGTCTGAGCTGCAGAGCACGGTAAGGGGCTGATGGGGGTCGGGGGGCTGGGAGGCTGGGGTGGGGAGGGGGCAGGCTGTGGCAGATCCTGCTCCCCACAGGTGCTGGAGCTGCTGGAGTGCATCCCTCCCCTGCTCCTCCTCCTCCTCGCCTGCGGCCTGGACCACACGCTGTTCAGCATGCTCAGCATCATCCAGCAGCACTCCTTCGTGCAGTACTCCTTCCGCAGTGAGACCTCAGCCCCACCGTGCCTCGCAGCAATGCAAGGGTGTCCCCCCCCACACCACCCTTCACCCACCTCCTCAGCCCCGTAGCCCCCTCCCACAGACCTGCTTCTGTACCGCAGGCAGCCACCACTTGTCAGTGAATGTGACAGGGACATCGCTGATGGCTCAGCTCCTGAGGAGCACCATCGGCTCCCTCAACACCTCCTCCGACACTCATCTGGAGACGTCCAACTTAGGTGAGACCCTTCTGGAGACAGGACTCCCCCCCAAGCTCTATGACCTGGGTGGCCCTGCCTGTGAGAGGTGCCAGGGGGTTGTCAGCACTGCTCTTTGCCCCCAGACTGCCTGCCACAGCCACAGGGCATGACGAGGCAGCAGTACCTGGAGAGCTGCCTGCCCCTGGCCGTGCTGGTGCTGCTCTGCCTGCTCCAGGTCTACACGTACCGCCTGCGACGGGTCATCGCCGCCTTCTACTTCCCCAAGGTGAGTGGCCGGTGAGGGCTCTGCACAGCCCATCCTGGGGTGGGGGGGCCGTGTTTTGGGGTGGGCTGGTGCCCCGGCCACCCCTCACGGTTGTCACCGGTGCAGCGGGAGAAGAGCCGCGTGCTCTACCTCTACAACAGGCTGCTGCGGCAGCGGCAAAATTTCATCCGCCGGCAACAGAAGCGTGTGGCCCGGCAGGTGCGGCAGCAGCCGGGAACGGTGAGTGGGGCTGGGGCTGCACTCGGGGGCTTCCCTGTGCCCCCGATCCCAGGTCTGTTCCACCGTGGGGTGGCTCCTGAGCCCCAGTCCCACACGACCCTGACTCCACGCAGAGGACGTTGCTGCTGCGGTGGTGTTGCCCACGCTGGCTGCGCCAGGGCTGCGTAGTGTGTGATGCCCCCGAGAGCCCCCGGGACAAGGTGTGCCCCGTGCCCACCTGCGGCGCCCGGTACTGCAGGCTGTGCTGGAAGGAGGCGGGCAGACTGTGCCTCGCCTGCACCCCCAGGGACCACGGTCTGTCCCAGGACAGCAGCGAGGAGGACACGGGATACGCGACCTGAGGGCACCGCCACAATAAAGGCTGCAACTCCCCCTGTGTGCAGCGTGGCGTCTGTGGGGCAGGGGCGGGGGTCTCTGGTGTATAGAGTCGTGAAAGGGGGTGTGAGGGTGATGATGATCGGGATGATGGTTGGGGAACGCGGGGGTCTCACGTGCACGGGGTACGGAGCTGGGGGTCTCCACTGAATTAGGTCGTCAAAGTGAGGTCTCCGGTGCACAGGCTGATGAAGGGTCTCGAGAGCACGGGCCGAGGAAGGCGAGAGTCCCGCTCCGCAGCAGTGGTGAAGGGGGTCTCCGTGGTCAGCGCAGCGGGCAGGAGCCGTCGGCTCCCGGCGCACACGGAGCCGCCGCTGAGCGGAGCCCCGGAGCCGCTCCCGAGGCGCGGTAGCCCCGGTCCTCCCCCCGACGCCGGCCGGGCCGGGCGGGGCGGTGCCGGCGGGGCGACGGGCGGAGCCCGGCGGGGGTCGGGCAGGAAGTTCCTCCTCCCGGGTCGGGCCGGACCGGACCGGGCGGTGGTGGTGGCGGCGGCGGGGCCATGCGCGGCGGGAGCGCCGGCGGGGGCGGCCGCGGCGGGTCAGCTCGGGAGCCGCCTGTCCGGGGCTGCCGGGCCCCGCTCGGGCTGCGGGAGGGTGATGGGGCCGCGGGCGCTGCGGCTGCTCCTCGTCGCGGGGCTGCTCCTCGCCACCGACACCGGGGCCGACGGGAGCGGCGCAGGTGAGCGGGGACGGGACGGGTCGGGGTTGTCGGTCCGTGTCCCCCAGCCCGGGGGGGTGTCCGCTTTTCGCCTCCCTCCGGGGCATTGCGCAAGGACCTTCGGGGACCGGGGAGGAGGTTGACGTGCGGGGCGTCCGAGCGTCGAGACCGGGACGGGACCAGGGGTTGCAGCCCCGCGGGGATGCGCGGCCGCCCCTGGAGACCGCGATTCAGTCCGGCTGCGAAACCGGGGGGAAGGCTGGGCTGGGAGGGGGGTAAAGGGCTCTGAGTCAGTCGTGCCGGGCCTTCCAGCCCTGCCCCGGTCCCCCAGCTGGTTGTACTGGGCGGCTGTGCCGGGGCTGACGCAAGGTTCCGTGACTGGGAGAGGTTCGGGGCTTCTCTTGGGGGCACCCCGGGAGCTACTGGTGGAGCGTGGGAGTTCCTGTACCTGCTCCCCACACCGGCCCCCTGACCTGGCTGGAGTGCGGCGATGGGTGAACCGAGGGGGGGTGGAGTTGGGACGTGATGGGTGACTGATGACGAAGCTGTGACAGAGTGACTCTGGGTCCCGTGCAGGTGACAGCTTTAGGCAGCGCCACTCAGAATTGGGCCACTCCTGGCACGTCATCCCGTGGGTCCTGCGGGGTGACCAGATGCTCAGCCTGGCAAAGGCAACCCAGGTGAGCTCCTGCCCGCCTCCGTGGGGTGCCTGTGCCACGTAGAGGCTTGTGACAGTGGGGTAGGAGTTGCCTTCACCCCTCTAGCTCTTCATTCTTGGTGCAGGAAAACTGGCATCGATGTCTCCTGGCCCGAAATCCCCGGGGGTCTGAGCACCCAGTACCTGCTGGTGGCCCAGAGGCAGTGGGGAGGGGTCCTCTAGCAAATCCCCTTTCCCCTCCTCTCCTGATGTTGGGAAGGACGTTGTGGGTAGGGGCACCCACCCTGCGCCCAGCACTCCTCCCGCCCAGGGCGGAAGGGCCCAACCCGCCCCGTGGCTGTTGAGAGTCTCTCCGGCGTTTCCGTCGCTCTGCACCGGGCAGGAAGCGCGAGGGGCGGCGAGGGTGGGGATGGGGGGGCCCGGCTCAGTCTGACCCCCCTCTTTCCCGGCACAATGAGCGGGAGGGAGGGACACTTCCTGCGAGGCGTGAGGGTGGGGGCCGGGGTGGGTTGGGGATCCCTTCCGCCCTCTCCCTCCGGGCACGCGCCAGGACCAGGCGGGTCCCTTGGCCCCCCGCCCACACCCCCCGTGTGGCGGGGGGTGCGTGGTGACGGGAGGGGACCCACCCTGCAGCTCAGTGCAGGGGTCCTCCTGTAACCACTGCTTGTGGCAGGGGGGTTTCCCCACCCAGCTGCAGGTCCTGCTGGAACTGGAGGGGACAAAACTGGTGCTGGAGCTGGAGCAGAACTGGTGAGTTGATGGCTGGTTGGGACAGAGCAGGAGTGGGAGTGGGATGGAGGTCCTGGGGATCCAGTCTGTGAATCTGGTCCCATAAGCTCGGTCTTGGTGCATGTGGAGTAGGGGTCCCAGGGATCCTGCCTCCATCTGAGGCCCACCTGTAGGAGGGTGGGAGAAACGAGGGTCCCCATTTCAGATATGTGTTCAGAGTGGGGCGAGCAGGGGGTCCTTGCTGCGGGGGTGACACATGCCTCTGACAGGGAGCTGGTGCTGGGCACCGGGGCGCTGCTCTACTACCTGCCCAATGGCACACGGGTGACACAGGAGGCCAGCGAGCAGGTAGGGCCCGGGAACATTGTGTCCCTGAACTGTCCCTGTATCCCAGAGTGACTCCAGTAAAGTGCTGGCTCCTGAGTCCCCCTCTCTGCTGCAGGAGCATTGCTGCTACCGGGGGATAGTGCAGGGCTTCGTTGGCTCCTGGGCCAGTCTCTGTGCCTGCGCCGGACTCAGGTGAGCCCCAAGCCCTGGCAGTCCCTGAGACCAGTTCCCACAGTGCTGCTGATGCCTCTTCTCCCCTTCCCCAGTGGCCACCTCTGGCTGTCAGAGACCAGGAGCTACGAGCTGGAGCCGGACACCAGCAGCCCCCCGGGGCTGCATGTCGTGTACAGGCCACGGGGAGCCCATCTGGTGCCACGGGCCTGTGGGCAAAGCCCCCTGAATTCCCCTCAGACAGAGGCAGAAGAGACAGAGCCCCCCTGGCTTCAGAGAGTAGGTGACCTGCAGGTCTTGCCCCACTAGGGAGGGTCCCCTTGCCTGTGCTTTCACCCCCATCTCTTCCCCAGGGCAAGCGGGCACTGGCAGAGCAGCGGTTTGTGGAGCTGGTGATGGTGGTGGATCACTCTGCGGTGAGTGCTGGGCAGACATTCCCAGCTCAGGGGCCGCTCTTTTCCCCTTCTGCCCCCTCCTCATGCCCCTCTCTGCACCCCTAGTCCCAGAATTACCCCAACCTTCAGCGCATCCGCACCCGGACCCTGGAAATCGCCAACCAGGTGGATGCGGTGAGTTGCTGCTGTGACCCTCTGGGCACCGTCTGCCCCAGCCCAGTGCTCAGCTTGGCTGTGCCCTCGCCACTGCAGCGCTGGGGGTCTCTGACACCCTCCCTCCCCATGCCCTCCCAGTTCTTCCAGCCGCTGGGAGTGCGGGTGGCCTTGCTGGCAGTGGAGGTCTGGAGCGAGGAAGACAGGTTTGCGGTGGGTGGCAGTGCCCGGTCTGTGCTGGAGCGGTTCCTGCGCTGGCGCCAGGAGGAGCTGCTGCCTCGGCTGCCCCACGACAACGCCCAGCTCCTCACGTGAGTGGGCAATGGGGTGAGGACGGGCCAGGAGGTGTGTGGGCAGCCCTCCTGACCCTGTGCTGTCCCCCCAGGGGTGCCCACTTTGATGATGTCTTGGTGGGGATGTCGACTCAAGCCTCCATGTGTTCCCTGACGCGCTCCGGGGGGATCAGCATGGTCAGTACCCCCCGCCAAATCCACCCCCACCCCCCCTGCCACCTGCCTGCCGTGACCCGCTCTGTCCCACAGGACCACTCGGTCAGCGTCCTCGTTGTTGCCTCCACCGTGGCCCATCAGCTGGGGCACAACCTGGGCATGCGCCACGACAGCACCAGGCGCTTCTGCAACTGCAGCGACCTCCAGCAGGACCGTGGCTGCATCATGGCATCGCCCACCGGGTAAGGGCAGCAGGCAGAGCTGCCAGGGGGCCGGGAATGAGCCCCTTCCTCCATCTCACTGTCCTCTCTGGCTCCACAGGCTGACCCCCGGCTTGAGCTTCAGCAACTGCAGCCGGCAGGACCTGGAGCGCAGCTGGCAGCAGGGACTGGGCTGGTGCCTCTCCAACGTCCCCGAGCCCCGGCGCCTGGTCGGGATGCCCTACTGCGGGAACCATTTCCTGGAGCCAGGCGAGGGCTGTGACTGTGGCCTCAGCATGGTATGGAGGACTCCAGGAGGGTTTGGGGTCCCCTCTGCAGTGACCTCCCTTTTCATGGATTCATAGATTCATAGATATTAGGGGTTGGAAGGGACCTAGAAGATCATCTAGTCCAACCCCCCTGCCCG
>JAOEGS010000784.1:163076-174895 GCA_025447755.1 Corythornis vintsioides | reverse complement strand
AACTTGCTAAGCATGCACTCCATCCCCTCATCAAGGTCATTGATAAAGATGTTGAAGAGTACTGGTCCCAGCACTGAACCCTGGGGAACACCACTAGTGACCAGCTGCCAACTGGAACCAGCTCCATTCACCACCACTCAGTGGGCCTGGCCATCCAGCCAGTTCTGGATCCAGCGAAGCGTACATCCATCCAAGCCATAGGCACCCAGCTTCTGCAGGAGAATGTTATGGGCAACAGCATCAAAGGCTTTGCTGAAATCAAGATAGACAATAATGCTCCCTCCACAGGCTGCATAGAGCTGGTGATCAATGGACTTTCCTGCAGTGTTCTGGTGGAGTGAAAGGTGGGGTATCTGCTCCTTCACGCTTGATCCCCGACCCAAAGGGCAGCATTTTGGCTCTGAACACATTGACTATCCATTCGACAGACATCTTGTCCATAATCTCTTGGCAGACTCTTGCAGGTAATCTCTGTATTGATTTCTGCTTAGAAACACGTAGAGCTATTCAATCACTAATAAAATGTGAAGAGTCCAATTTTCAGGACATTTAATTCATTTGGAGGCAAGGTTTACTTATTTTCTTGATGAGCAATAGAATAGTTCTACTTGTTTCTAAGTAAAAGGCATCAAACAGACAACTGAAAACCAAGTCAAAATCTATCCAACTACACTGAACTCTAGCCCAGCAGCTGGTCTTAATTTTGGCTATTAGTATTATTGTATATTAGGTTATTATTTAACTTTACTGTTTATTTACATGATGAAAGAGTTTATTATGATTAAGATAATTTTGTGACCTTTTTTTTCTTTTATGTTTTCTTTGCAGGGAAGACATTTAGACTAGGAAAGAAAAAGTAAGACCAGCCATCAATAAGTGGTTTTGTTGGTTAAATTTTGTAATTTTTAAGCAAATAACGAAATACTTTAACTAATGCCTGTATAGCCAGATGTGATTAATTCTCATAATTAGGTTCACAGTCACCACCAGTCCTGTAGTTTTAGTTTATCTGATTATAAAATCATGTCTCTTTTTCCCACATAATTTCTTAACAAATTGGCCCTCACAAAATATTGTGTTTGTTGGGGCTTTGCTTGAGGAGACCTCAGAATATCTTTTTCAATCACAGAGCTATAGCCACAGTGGGTTAGCACTTAGCCATGGGGTGCAGGCTGGAGACAAAACATGGGAATACTGACAATCTGGAAGAGCCTCTAGCTTTTGCAGATAATGGTTCTTTTTATAGAAGAGTTAAACCTTGGAAACTTCAGATGCAGATCAGTCTCTCTTAGGGAAACTAAGTGCAGTCAAAGAGCTCATACTTGTTGAGTGTATGCCAGCATCCCTCATGGGGACTGAGGTAACACTGTTTACAGCATATAGGTCTGAAGAAAATAAATTACCTTGTATATGGCAAGAAGCTTTCATGTGTTCTAGGTAACACAAATAGGTGATTTCTCAAATGCTGACAGGTGTGACACTGAATCCAAGTAAATATTGCAAAGGTGCTTTCTCACTTGTTTCTGTGAAGACTGTCTACCCAGAAATAATGTTGAACATTTGAGAAAGGTACAGGTATTGGTTTATTAGGGAAATTGTTTGTAACAATTGAATCCAGGAGGTTCCATCTGAACAAGAAGAAGAACTTCTTTGCTCTGAGGGTTGGCAGAGCCTGGACCAGGCTGCCCAGGGTGGTTGTGGAATCTCCTTCTCTGAAGAGATTCCAAACCCACCTGGACAATGAGATCCTGGGGCCCCTGCTCTGGGTGACCCTGATGGAGCAAGATGGGCTGGGTCACATGTTCTCCAGAAGTGTCTTCCAACCCCCACTATCCTGGGATGACAGTAATTTCCATTATTAACTCTTATTTTATCCATGTCCATTGAGATGTTGTTACTTCTGCAGCTAAAACTGTATCCTCTACTTTTGGTTATACTACAGCAGTATGACAGCTGAGTTTTTTGAACGTAATTAGGTGTTCCCACTTGAAAAATGTTTATCATACTGATGTGCAGGAGAATAAGTGTTTATCTACCATCAAACTGCGGAGCTATAAAGAAGAGTAAAAAACTTTTTGGCATATGCTGATAGTCAATAAGCACAGCACTTAATCATGCACAGGTGCTGTGGGCAGGCTGGCTGCTAGTCAGCCAACTTTCATTGCTCCCACTGCAAGAAGAAACACTAATAACAACTGGGTCACCTTCTTAACTGTGTTTTTATACCATACTTCACACTTTTGCTTGTTGACAGATTTAGAGCACTTTGTGAAAGCAATAATTGGCCTGGGAATATAGCTGGCATGCTTCCCTAGAAATGAGGTGGAATTAGATTGCCTTAGGTCTTTCATTAACTGGTAAAAATAATGCAATGTGCTACCACAACTGCCATGCCATTCTGGAAGCGTGCTGAAATGCTTCTGCAGGAGGGGGAGAACATTGTGTGCCATTCCCCCTCCCTGGCTGCAGTGGAGTTTTTGGCGGCTCTTGCAAATGTTAATAATTTTTAGTATTTCTATGGTGGTTTTATTCATCAGAGCTCCCTAGCAGACCCTGTAGCTGACACCTCCCTCCTGTGCTATGGGAAAGAGTGTAACTCTTGCTTTGCTTGAGGGGCTGAGGTAGACATGTAACTCCCACAGTGGCTCATCACTCTCTGGTTTTGCCTTTACAGAACTTTTCTGTCATCTGAAGTTATAGCACATCACTATCTCAACTCTTGGACTTATGAATCACAGAATGCCAGCATGGTGGGGGTTAGAAAGGGCCTTTGGCGATCATCTTGTACAAACCCCTGCTAAAGCAGGGTCGCCTAGAGAAGGTTGTACTGGGTGGCATCCAGGTGGGTTTGAATTTCTCCAGAGAAGGAGACTTCCCAACCTCTCTGGGCAGCCTGGGCCAGGATCAGGCATCCTCATGGGAAAGGATTCTTTCCTTCTATTCAGATGGAACATTCTGGGCTCCTTTTTGTGCCCATTGCCCCTTGTCCTGTTGCTGGCCACCACAGAAAGAAAATGTCTGGTCCATCTTCTTATCCCTTGCCCTTTAGCTATTAATCAGCATTGATCTTCATCTGGGGAAGAACAACCTCATGTATCAGTCCAGGCTGGAGGCTGATCTATTGGAGAGAAGCTCTGGAGAAAGAGACCTAGGGGTCCTGGTGGACAGGGGGATGAGCACAAACCAACAATGTGTCCCCGCGGCCAAGCAGGTCAATGACATCCTGGGATGCATTAGGAGAATTGTGACTAGCAGTTCATGGGGAGTTCTCCTCCCCCTCCACTCTTCATTGGTGAGACCCCTTCTGGAATACTGGGTCCAGTTCTGCACACCCCAATTCAGAAAAGACAGAGATTTACTGGAGAGAGTCCAGCACAAGGCTACCAAGATGATTAAGAGAATGGAGCATCTCCCTTATGAGGAGAGGTTGAGAGAGCTGGGGCTCTTTAGCCTGGAGAAGAGGAGACTGAGGGGGGACCTCATCAATGTCTATATATATATGTATGTTAAAGGAGAGTGTAGAGAGGATGGAGCCAGACTGTTCTCAGTGTCATCCAATGACAGGACAAGAGGCAATTGGTGCAAGTTGGAGCATGAGAGGTTTAGGGTCAACACAAGGAAAGACTTTTTCACAGTAAAGGTGACAGAGCTCTGGAAGGTGCTGCCCAGGGAGGTTGTGGAGTCTCCATCTCTGGAGACACTTAAGACCCGCCTGGATCTGTTCCTGAGTGACTTGGTCTAGGTGTTCCTGTTCTGGCAGAGGGGTTGGATTGGATGATCTTCTAGGTCCCTTCAAACCCCTAACATTCTGTGAATCTGTGATTCTGTAATCAGATCCCCTCTCAGTCTTCTCCAGGTGAATAGCCCCAGAGCTCTCAGTCTTTCCTTGTCACAGAGATGTCCCAGTCACCTCATTATCATTGTAGCCTCTGCTGTACTCTTGAAAGATCTTGAAGGATGAAGGATCTGAGAGACCTGTGTTGTCCTGCAGTGACAAGGGGAGTGCAGGAGTGATCCAAGGCTGTGTGGTAGGGTGCAGGGGCTGTTGTGAATGATATCATAGTGAGCACAGAGAAATGGAGCTGATCTGTCTCAATGAATAGTTGCTAAAGATGAACAGTGTTGCACAACAGGTCTCCTGTTGTGCAACACTCCTCATTGTTTGTCAAGAAATAGTGAAAGAAGACAGTGGTGGGCAGTGGTGAAGACATTCAGCTGGGTTTTGAGGTTGGTTTAATTTGGTTTTGAAGGTTTGGGGTTCTTGGTTGCATTGTGGGTTTTTTTTCAGACTAGCTCTTTTATCTCCAAAAGAATAAAATCTCTTTGCTTTAATTTGTAGAAATCTTCAAGAAGTTAATGCAATAGGGTCATATGCTGTCTATTAATATTAATACCTTAATCCTGTATTTGAGGTTCCTTCCAGAATAAAACTTGAAAACTGTGCACTTTTTGAAGAACTGCTTATAATACACGAGGAGTAAAATCTATCCCATTTGAGTTATATATATCAAAAGTTTCTATATGAAGTAGTATTTCTCAGATGATTCTAAGATCCTGGGAAAAAAAATCTGCATAAGTAGTCTTTAGATTTACTGTTAATTAGTGCGGAATCGGTACTCAAGGAGCTAAAATGTTTTACCTCTGCTTTCACTGTATCTTTTCAAAATTAAGAGAGAGTGGCTAGAAGGCAGCAGGAGGGTAAAAATAGTATTATTATGTAAAATAGTTTTGGAAAGAAAATAAAGTTCATTTCCATTTAAGACATCCTGGTTTGTTCCATTCACTGTGATTCTTTTTTTTTAAAGAAAAGAAAAGAAAAGAAAAGAAAAGAAAAGAAAAGAAAAGAAAAGAAAAGAAAAGAAAAGAAAAGAAAATTCAACTAATTATATACCTCATGCCTGGTTCCATTCATGGAAGGCAATTTTAGGAAATTAATTTCCCTCATTAGGTTGTATAACTCAGTGCTAATTTACTGAAATGATCTAGGGAAAGAGAGGTAGATTCATCTGTGGGTATTATGGTATTCTAGTAAGAAATCCTGGAAGTTTATTATTTCTGTCAGTTTGGAGAATTTTGTTAAGGTGTCAGATTTGAAGGATGACCTATGAGGTCTGTAATCAACACCTCTGCCCTGGAACCCTTAAACATTGTAAAGCTGCTACAGCATTACTGTTATAGATGTGCTACTGAATGAATCAAAACTAAGCATATGCCCTTAGGTTAGGCTGTTTCTCAAAGTCAGCAAAAAAGTCCTTATTCAGGAAAATCATATATATTAAATATAATTTGTCCTGAAGAGCCTCTGAGACCTATATCCCTGAAAGAGCGACAGCAACTAAATAAGAAAAAAATTAGATTAATCCAGAACATCTTTCTCTTTACAGGAGTTGTGGTTTTTTGATTGGGTTGGTTTTTTGTTTGTTTGTTGGGTTTTTTTTTTCAGAAGGAAATAAAACAGAAGTACCACAAGTTTGGGAGTGGATCTCTATTGATAAAGGTTTGCTTAGTAAACTCATATGGACTATGGTATAACAAAACTCATGGCTCTTGGGAAGTACAGATATTTCTATAGATGGTTCAGGCAGTAAAATTCAAGTAGTCAATTAAGTCTAAAGTAGTGATTTGTATTCTATTAAAGTCAATAACTTTAACGCGTGACAGTTTTGCTATCAACCCTCTCAATATACCATAAATACCTGGTGTATATATTCAATACTCATATATTAACTACTTATATAATGAAATACTTACCCATCAACACAGAAGCAGATAGATAATGTGAAATAAAAGCAACTCCAAATCTTACCTGATACAACAGTTCAGATTACTTCTGCAATTAGGTCCCCAGAAACTTTATACTCATATTTTTAAATATCCTTCCAAAATAATAGAAGCATAAAATAAATATTTCTGGCTAGAAAATGATGACAAGCTAGTGTTATCTTCCAGTGTTTATACTGATATAGAATCTGATCCTGACATGTATCTACTTGTGCAATCACATTGATTTTAATAAGAGATTTACACATAGTTGTGCAAAATCTTCCGTAAGTCCTTGCTAAAGATTTTTTTAGGAAAGACTGGTGAAGGTTTTCTACTCCAACAGCTCTTGGTGGGACTGTCTGTAACAAAGACATTAAAAATTAACTGGTTTGCACTTTGGACAAGGCCATAATTAGAAGTCCTTCAGAAGATGACATTATGAAAGCCACTGAGATGCAAGGTAAAGTTTAATTGTGTATTAAAAGCTTGCTAAGAGAGCTCAGAGAGAGGAAGGAGGAAATAAATATCCTCATAGCAAAGGTGGTGATGAGATTTCAGTATCATAACATTTATAGGATACAAATCTTTCAATATTTGACAAAGCCAGACTGTATTAAAGGAACTCAAAACTACACGGCAAAATGGTAGTGCAGAGGCTGAGAGATCAATTGCTAACCGATAAACCTACACATAATTTTGGGTATCAACACAAGGTTTAAACTGAATATCTGTCAGTTTTCAAACTGGTCATCAAAGTCTTAGTGTGTACAAAGTCTAAGTACTACCCTATAGAACAGGGAATAGATATTCCACTGATCAAAGCTGGATGCTCAATCAGAATATTCTGCTGTTGATCAGTGTGTCAGAAAAGAAGAAAAAAATAAAAACCAAAAATATGGAGGTATTTCAGAAATACTGAGGCAGGTGATGTCAAGCACTGCATTGCTTAGAAGGTTGCCATAAGAACTGAAAGATCCAGATAAGATGCTCAAGATGAAACAAATCAAAGAAGGTATGCTCTAACTACATTTTCCAGTAAATAATTAATTATGTGCTGAGAGTAAACTAGCTGCTGCTATTTGCTGTTTTAATAATACAATTAGAACAGTGAGTTGTCGAGCAGGTGGGTTACTGCTCTAGAAATACCCATCTAATAAAATACAGTAACAGTGGAAGCCATTGCTGGAAGTTTGTGTATCAAAGCCCAGTGCCTGAATCTGGATCTGTCTTCAACATCAGCATTCTTCAGGCATATTTCACCCTCTAGCATTGGGTTAGAGGCTAAATTATTACGGAGGGGAGGGGGAATAAATAAAATAAAAATATTTTTTTAATTGCATTTGCCTAGGATGGAGTTTCTTATAGTGATATATTTATTGAAAAGGACCTGTAGATTTGTTTTATACACAGGCTGACATCACATGTGATCAACTAATAAGCAAAATAGATTGTAAGAGAATAGACACTAGTATTGTGGATAAAATTATGCTTGTGTTAAAATAATTTTATAAATATATTTTATTTTTTCTTTGCATTCACATTCACAGACAACTGTAAGTTAAATATAAAATTGTCTGGATAATTTGAAGTTGGTGTTTTAAACTTGGGTTACAGCCAGTCTTTGACTGTACATCAATGTGTTAGCAGAACTGTGCTGCATGAAGGGCCAGCTTTTAAAACGCTGCCACTACCTCAAGAAGGAGATGGGAACAAGTTAGATTTGAATGCTCCTGAACAGGAATAAATTCCTGAAGTGACTTCTCACTGGGACTCATATTTCACAAGACCAAGTTGTGGGTGGGAATTTCTCTTTGGAGAGAACAGGCTGCTCTCTACAGGGGATTAAACTTTCAACCCATTTTCTTGGTTGGGTCCTGGAAGGTAACTACTGAGATCCCAAGGATCAAAACCAACCTCCAAACCTGCACACCTGAAGTATTGAAAGCCCTAGTAGCAATATTCAGATCCTCAATGCACACAGGACTAGGTTGCCACAGAGATATGAGGTTGGGCCCAGTTTTGCAGTGGGTTTGCAGACATTGCTCTTGGAGGAGAAAAAACACATTCCCTCATTAAGCTGATGCCTAAATCTCAGTAAAGAGCCAGGAGCATAACACAACAAATGCCTGTAGGAACAGATACCATCACTAATACAAGGCAGGAGAAGAGCAGATTTGGACTGGAGGTGTAGAACTTGGTACAGAAGGGGAGAAGTTGATTAATGATCTTAAATTTCAGTAAGTAAGAACAGAGTTTCAAGAAAAATAGTTTGCTGAATATGCTTTTCAGTTTAAGAAATGAAGCCACAAGTTGAGAGTAGAACATTACATATATATATAAATAAATTAGGAGAACTGAGAATAATACTACTAATAAAAAAGTTAGTGTGTTACATAAAACATGAACAAATGGTTAGCAAAAATTTACAGCTAAAAAGAGGAATTTTGTTTGGGCTGTACAGGACATCTATGTCCCCCTTTATTTTTAAATCTACAGCATGTAGAACCACTAAATATATGTATTTCTTACACACATTAGTGCTTTCATATGTACACATCCCTAATTCAGTATGGCAGAGAGGCATAAGTAGAACACTTGAGGCTGGAAAAAAAGACATAAACACTTACATTTTGGGCTTTTAAAAATCTCTGGCTGACTTTAGTTGGACCATACTTTTAACCTAAGGTTTTATTAGGGATAGATTGGGTGAGTCTGCATATCTTAAAGTATTAATACAAGATGCAGATAACTGAAATTGAAGCTAAGAAAAATTTTGTGTTCATATTTGGATGGGACTGTTATACCTAAAATAAGAATAGCTTTATGAATTTTATATGCTATATCATTGTGATTCTGGGTGAGATCAAACACATGCACATCAATAAATGTGTGGTGTTTACTACAACTGGAACACTCAAATGAGGATAAATGTCTTGATTTTTTTTTTTATTGGATATTTTTTTTTTAGCATTTCAAAATCATCATTAATTTTCAATCTGGGCTGAAAAATTAATGGAAAAGTTATTGTCTTGCATAGTTGCTATTTAAGTAAAGCACACAGGTTTCTTACAATGCCTTCATTTTTGACTGCTTCATAAATAAATAAAAGATTGCCTTTAATGTTTTAACAGCAACAGATGAGATTAAAGCAGCAAAAGAAATAAAAGAAAATTAAAGGACATGCAAAAATTGAATTAAAGCATTTCCCAGCATTTTGATGACAAAGTTTCACCATTACAAGGAATAAATCAATTTGCAATCACTTTGGACAGCTAGCTGAGGCTGAAGCTGAAACTGCTCTGCCGGGAAATGTGAAAAAAGATAAAATGAGTCATATTCCTTATTTTGTGTGAAGAAACATAGAAGGGATCTTTAGATACCAGGAGCTATGCAAAAATTTTTTTCATGAAAATTAGAAAGGGAGGATCATGTATCCTTAAGTTCTAACATTTCCTTTAAAAATATTTCATATTTTTCAGAATTAAAAGTGAAACGCATATCGGTTATGAATATTCAAGTATTTAGAATTTGAACAAGGTTACATATATTTGCTTCTCTGTATTTTACTCTTAAAGGAATGGTGGGTTTGTAATCTAGAGTAAAAAATCCATGAATGTCTGACTGTACAAGGATTTCACATTCCCATTTGTCCTTTTGCTGCCTCTGGTAAGATAACTGACTTGAAACTGTGCTCAAGATCTGGAGGAAAGGAGGCTTATCACAAGTAGTCAACATGGATTCCGTAAGGGCAAGTCATGCTTGTCTAATCTGATAGCCTTTTATGAAGATATCAGTAGATGGTTAGATGAGGGAAGTGCAGTGGATGTGATATTCCTTGACTTCAGCAAGGCTTTTGATACTGTTTCCCATGGGATCCTCACAGCCAAGCTTGAGAAGTGTGGGTTTACTTACGATGTAATAAGGTGGATTGGGAAGTGGCTGAAGGACAGATCCCAAAGAGTTGTGGTCAGTGGAGCTGAGTCTAGCTGGAGGCCTGTGACTAATGGAGTCCCCCAAGGATCGGTACTGGGTCCAATATTATTCAATATATTCATCAATGACCTGGACGAGGGCATAGAGTACACCCTCAGCAGGTTTGCTGATGACACCAAACTGGGAGGAGTGGCTGACACAGCACCAGGCTGTGTACTGATGCTCTGGAGTGTCTCCATGTTTTTGCAGCTGCCACAGCACAACCAAAACAAAAACAAAAAAATCAAAAACACACAAAAAATACTCTTCATCTATAAACTTGGCACATAAATCTGAAGTCCCCTCTTACTATACCAGTAGAAACTATAGCCTAAGCTACCACCAAGGATAGAGTTACACACTCTTGGCCACCCTCACAACAGCAGTGTGAGGTTTTATTTGTAACATGGTGCTCAGCAAATTAACAAATAATTAATGTATTAATTATTTAAAACCTATTTATTACTAAATAATAAATAAGTAGCCCCATGAGAGGCTGAAGAACTTCTCATGGTACTACTGGAATGAGGAGAAAAAATGTGCGGCATTAACTGCTGTGGAAATTATCCATGTGGATGATTCTTGTAGGTCAATATAAGCATCCTGGTACTGAGTGTCTCATTCCAGCATGAGCTTCTATTTGGAGAAAGCTGCTCAGGTTTTCGCCTGTGCCAGTGCTTCACAAATGTGGTGGCACAGCTTTTCCTTCAAGACCTTGCTTCAGTTCTTGGCTCTTCAGCACTGGTTCTTGGTTATCATTTATAAGCAAGTTCCCCAAGTATCACTTGAATAGTATAATGGAGAAGGTTTGTAAATCTCAAGTGGTTTATAACATGTCTGAAAATTTCTCCTTTTTCTCTCTCATGTGTTCTTATTTCCTTTTTATTCACCAAGAATCCCTGAACAATTGCAGATATTCTGCATTGTTCTCACAGTCATTTACTGTCCTTACGAAAATTCTGTCACATAAAGGAAGAGCTTAATCCCCCGTAGACATATATCAAATAGCAAGCTACTCCATCTCCTCAACCTTTAGAGCGTTCCATAATTGGATTAACTGGTAATTGTTGTTCTCCACTTGTGCAGCCTCAGCAGCCTGCAAGGAAGGGGAATGGCCAGTCAATGAAAACAGAGCATTTTCAAAGGTTAATGTAGTTAGTCAGACTGGGGTTTACTCTGCTCTCTTGATAAATCAGGCAGGTTGAAGTTGGGTTTCATTCCCCTGTTTTTTTATCATCAAGAATCAAACTTGAAAAAGACCAAACTCAGGGACAGCACCACCCAATTTGTGTGCTTCTGTAATGAGAAAGAGAAATAGTGAGGGTGTAGCAGGGGGTGCCTTTTTTCCTCCTCTTTATATTTCAGATGTGGGTGTGCTGCTAATTGTAATCCATCTCCTGAGCTCCAGCTGGTGTGGTACAAATGGAAGAGCTCCTTCAGTAGCTAAGGTAATGTCTGAATTTGAAAAGCTTTAACCTCTCTCATATACCAGATAAATTCTTTTAGAGCATGTGATCTGTGGGAATACTTAAAACTGAGTTTCCACAAGCTTGAATAGACTTTCAGGGTAATGAGAGTGATTAAGGTACTGGTTAAAGCTACCTGGAAAGCACTAGCCACTCCCACAACTTCAACCCCGGAGCCATGCAAAGGAGAGCTGCTTGTCTGGTAAAGCAAATGGGTAGGAGGCTCTTGCATCTTATTAAATAAGAAGATATATAAACTACCCTTCAATGTAGCTAATGAATCTTGGTGTTTTAAACTTGGCTGAGTCTCACTGTCCCTATCAGCTAGAGGAAGGAAAGGCAGTTTCTTTCTGAGGTTTACAGGGCTGGGGAGATCTGCTGGTTGAGAGGAGTGACCACTCTCCTTCCAGCTGACTGAGCAGCTCAGCTTTTCTTCTCGTCTGGGAATGTGTCCCAGTGCTCCTTTGAGAATAATGTTTGGTGGTTCCTATACACTTACAAGTGTACCTGCATACTGACAAGCTAGTGACTAAAGGCTTCATTAAATAGTGATGCATAGAAACAATTAATTAGCTTTATATATGTGTATAATTACATGTTTTATATCTATGATATGTA
>JAOEGS010000781.1:0-25551 GCA_025447755.1 Corythornis vintsioides | reverse complement strand
GCCCCCCAGACCCGGGGGGGGGGGGGGGGGGGGGGGGGGGCGGGCCATGGCCTCAAATGCCACCTCCACAGTGCCACCGCCACGGTGCCCCAGGGGGCAGAGCCCAGGGGAACGGCGAGCATCCCTCCAGGGCTGGCACAGCACGAGCCAAGCCCGGGGCTCGTGACCAGCGCGGCCCCGACACATGTTCCAATAAATATTCCGCACAGACCCCGTTCCATATGTATGAATCCGGTGGGGTGATGATTTTTCCACTGATCACTGGAAGTGACAGCTGCGCGGAGAGCAGGAGAAACAAAGGCACCGACTGCTCTCCCCGTTCCACTCCGCTAGCGACATGATGGTGTGACACGGAGCGGCAGCATCTGGTGGCACGGGCACCGGCAAGCGGGACGGGACGCCTGTTAGCACCGGGCACAAAGGGGTGGCGATGGAGATGGGGTGGAGATGGGGATGGGGTGGAGATGGGGATGGGGTGGAGATGGGGATGGGGTGGAGATGGGGTGGCCATCCGGACAGGGCAGCAATGGGAATAGGGTAGAAAGGAGGACAGGGTGACAACAGGAGCAGGATGGCAATGGAGACGGGGTGGCAATGGGGACGGGGTGGCAATGGGGATGGGGTGGAAATAAGGATGAGGTGGTGATGGGGACAGGGTGGCAGTGGGGATGAGGTGGAAATAAGGGTGAGGTGGCAACAGGGCAGAAATAAGGACAAGATGGTGATGGGCACAGGAATGGGCTGGCCATAGGGTGGATAGGAGGATGGGGAGGCCATGGGGACAGGGTGGAAATAAGGATGAGGTGGTGATGGGGACAGGGTGGCAGTGGAGATGGGGTGGTGATGGGAACAGGGTGGCAATGGGGATGGGGTGACAATAGGGCAGATATAAGGACAGGGTGGGGATGGGCACAGGAATGGGGTGGCCACAGGGTGGAAATGAGGATGGAGAGGCCATGGGGATTGGGTGGAAATAAGGATGAGATGGCGATGGGGACAGGGTGAGGATGGGGTAGCAATAGGGCAGAAATAAGGATAGGATGGGGATGGGAATGGGGTGGCCACAGGGTGGAAATGGGGACAGGGTGGCCACGGGGATGGCTCCCATCAGCCCCCTCATGCCACACAGCAGCACCCAGGCCCCCCCACCCCGACACGGCCACGGGACGGGGTAGGGGGAGCAGCAGCCCCCGCAGCACCCAGCCCAGGCACGGTCAATATTTGCATTTGATTTGCAAGCGTCTCCTCCCCCCAGATAACAGCAGGGCCTCCGCACGCAGGGGAGGGAGAAGCGCTGGGTTCGGTTAATTATTAGCGAACATGCAAATTCCACCCCCACACACCCACCCCCCCCACGAGATAACAATAAACACCACGATTTCAGCGAGATAAACAGGGCTTTAAATTTCCAGCAGCCTTTCCTGGTGTAAAAATAAGCGTCCCTTATTTATTTAGCTCCTTTGAGAAACCACATCAGTCCCCAAACACAGTCTTTTACTGTCAAGATACAGTAGAAGCCTTTATAGGCGGCGAAGATCCTGACAGCTACCCCTAGCACAACCATCTTTTATTCATGCTCATAATATCAACTGTATTGCCTCAGAAACAAAAGGATTTAACCCGCTGCTGGCCGGGTGGCAGCGGCCAAGCCAAGGTCTCCAGTGGGGGGGCACCAGGTTGGGCTGGTTTTGCACCCTATCAGGGACATCCCACCCCGGTCGCCGCCTCCTCCCGCTTCAGGACAGACCCCTGGCCAGCTGCCTGGGCACATCCAGTGAAATAAAAGCAACATCCAAACTCCTCCCCCACTCCCCAACTCTTCACCCCCCCCCCACCCCCCAACCTTGAGCCATTAGGCAAAGCCTCCTTGCTCTGCGGCTCCGGATCCCGCACAGAAGCAGTGGTTCCAAGAGTGGCTGGTATTTAATAATGCAATTTATATTCCACTCTCAACATAAACTATTGTAAAGGCACACTAATGTAAAAATACATCTGGCTTGTCAATAGTTTATCTTCTGGATCTGCATCTAAATCCCTGGGCATTCTTGACTTATGGCTGCACCAGTGTCTAATGAATAAAAAGGTGCAAATTATAGGCCTTGCTTTAATGCTCATCATAAAATTAGATGATAGTTGCAAAAGCTGCATTCTCCTGCCCACAGTGCAGCAATGGTAAGCTATAAATAAAGTGTATTTAATGTATCCCAGCGCTGAGCAGAGCCAGGAAACAGTATGTTACTGCACAGCCTTCAATGGATCCGCCACAAGTTCAATGAAGTGATAACTGATCCATCATGTGAATTTATGTTAACTGTCTGCTCGCAAAGTCATGGCCCCAGCACTGTAAATAGCCGACAATCCTTCCAGCCCAGCCTGCCTGCCAATAAACCTGTCACCAGGAGCAGCCACCTTAGGACACCACGACGTTCTCTCCTGGTTCTGCTCAGCCATGCCTCGGTTTACCTGCAATCCCAGCCCTCCCTTTCTCCGGTGCTTTTCCACCTCCCTGGAGCTGTCACATCAGGGATGAGGGAAGGTCAGATGGGATCCAAGGGGGTGGTGGGAGAGTGGGTGGTGGCTGCTGCTCCAGCGATGGGAAAACGTTGGGAGGACAGGGGGAAGAGAAGCCCCCTCCACAGCTCCTGCAGCAGGATGCAGAGACAGGAGGGTGCATGGGAGGGTCACTTCATGGTGAGGTAGCAAAGTGAAGGAAATTATCCCCCTTGAGCAGAAACCTGTGTTCCAGAGCTGGCTCCTGGGAAGATGCTTCCAGGATGAAGACATCCCTGGGAAGAAGATAACCCTTAAAAGATGTGGAGCCTGGGCAGAGTATGTCCTCAGGAAGGAGACATCCCTGGGAAGATGTCCCTCAGAAGATATGGTGCCTGGGAAGATGTGCCTGAGCACGAGACACCCCGAGAAAGATGTGGTCCCTGGGATCCAGGAAGCAGATGTCTTTGGGAAAGAGATGTCCCCGGGAAGAAGATGCTCCTGGGAAGAAGATGCAATGCCCAGGAAGGAGGTGTCCCTGGAAAGATGTGGTCCCTGGGAAGATGTTCCAGGAAGCAGATGTCTTTGGGAAGGAGGCATCCTCAGCAAAGCAACGTCCCTGGGAAGATGTCATCTGCAAGGAGGTGTTCCTGGGAAGAAGACATCCCCCCTTCCAAGCAGCCTAAAGCCAGGGAGACCCTCATCCTTTCACATCCACCCTGCAGCTGGGCACACAGAACCAGGTTCCAGCCACCTTTGGGGACCCCAGGAGAGCACAGAGGACCCGAAGCCGTCGGGAAGCGGAGTTTGCCATCACCCCACTCTCATTAACGCAGAGCTGAGCAGCCCCTAATAATAGCAACAGTAAATTCTCCTAACCAATTCGGGTCCATTTCTATAAATAATGTAGAATCTTTTTATTTACTGACAGGTTGTAAAAGTATCAGTGAGAATAATGTGAAATCAGGCGCTGCTGAATAATTCATGGAGGCAGCTCCACGCTCCCCGTCCCCGCGCTCCCCTGGCCCCAGCGTTTACACCACAGCACCTTGCACCCGGGTTTATCTCATAAAACCCAGGCCTAACGACCTGGCACTAATTCTTTATCAGCCGGAACTTTGACGGTGAGAGGAGGAGGGAGGAAATAGAAAGAAAGAAAAATAACCCCGGGTGCACCCTATCAAAAACGCATAGGCCCGCGCGCTCGCCTCCACACCCAGCCGGCGATCCCCGGCGCGCTTGGCACCTCCCATCGGCATCTCCCTCCAGCCCCCAGAACCTCTCCAAACTTTCCTATTAATTAGCAGTGCCCACAGCTCCGCGCTGGAATGCAGAGGCAGAGAGCACAGGAAGGGTGGCATGATGCTGTTTGGACATGGGGACACCAGCAGGACCCATGGGGATGATGGCAGGAGCCGTAGGGTCAAGGGGTAATGGAAGGAACCATGGGAACACCAGCAGGACCCATGGGGACAACGGCGAGACCACTGGGGACACCAGAAGGACCCATGGGGACCCTGGCAACACCCATAGAGAAACCAGCAGGACCCACAAGGATGGTGGCAGGATGCACGGGGACAGCAGAAGGACCCATGGGCATAATGGCAGGATCTATAGGGATACCAGCAGGATCCATGGGGACAATGGCAAGGCCTACAGGGACATTTGGCATGACCCACAGGGACACCAGCAGGAGCCATGGGGCCACCAACAAGACCCACGAGGATGATGGTAGGAGGCATGGGGACAGTGGCAGGACCCATAGGGACACCAGAAGGACCCATGGGGATGATGGCAGGATGTGTGGGGATATCAGCAGGATCCATGGGGACTATGGTAGGACCTATAGGTACAGCTGACAGGCCCCATGAGGACACCAGCAGGAGCCATGGGGCCGCCAACAAGACCCAGGAGAATGATGGTAGGAGGCACGGGGACAGTGGCAGGACAGTGGCAGGGACACCAAAAGGACCCACAGAGAAGACAGCAGGACCCATGAGGACACCAGCAGGATGCTCCCTGTCCCCACACCACCCCTAGGGACACCAGCTCGGGGCAGCACATCCCTTCGGAGGGCAGATGGGTTCAATTTGGGCAGAAACCCCAGCTCGCCAGCATGACTAATCCCTGGAACAAGCTGATCCTCCGTCCCTCATCCCTCCTGCCACCGCCGAGGGTGACGGGGGAGGTGGGGGGGGAGACACCCCCATCCCCCCTCCTCCTCCTTATTCACAGCCCCCCCTCGTCCCCTCATCCCCTCCCCAGAACAATACCTATCCGCCGCTGTTTTGATGTGAGGCACAAAGCCGGGAGAGCTTTCCATGTAACATGATAAAAGCAAGTCCCCAGCCAGCACAATTATTTGATAATTCTCCCTTAACACCCATCAAATTAAAGCAATGTCCAAGGGCTGCCTGAAGTGGCACTGATAGGTATTAAACTTTAATGAGATTTAATGGCACTGCCCTACTTTTTAAGCGCTCGGGCCTACGTTTATGAACATTTAATTTCCAAGGCCCTGACCTCTTTTTATTTTTTCTTTTTTTCCCCTTGTTTTTTTTTCCTCCCCCCCCTCCCCAAAACCACCCCCCCTCCCCAACCCTACCGACTGGCCCAGCTGGTTTCTGTTAGTGCTGGCCCCCGACCTGGGATGCTGGGGATGCTCGGCCGGCCCCAAGTCGATGGAAATCTGTGGGGTGGGATGTTGACTTTAGCAGGGGAGGGGGAACCCGGGAAAGGGGGAGGGGGGTGTTTGGAGGCAGATACGATTCACCGGCTGAATTTACAGAGTGACTTAATTAATTTGCTCCTGGGATGACCTAGAGCCACGGGTCGGGCTCGTTTGGGGGCCCTTGGTTTGCAAAGGGGGTCGGTTAAAAAGCAGCAGCTCCCCTGCACTAAACCTGCTCCAAGGAGGCAAATTTGGAGGGTTAGACCCCTGGTACCCCTGGGGATCAGCCACAACCCGCTGATCCAGTTTGTTGCTGCCCTCTAGTGTGTATGGGACAGGCCAGACCCTGCTGTCACTCGTCCCTGTCCCCACATGTCCCCTGGGACACTTGACCACACAGGTTGCTGTGTCTCAAGCAGGGAATGCTGCTGAGATGCTCGGAGCCCAGAGAGCTGGGGTACCAGCATCCAGCAGCTCCCCAAAACCCCACTAACTGGGGCTGCACAATGGTCACTGGAGCACAATCCAGCACCAGTGAGCACCATGAATCCCTCACCCACTCCACAACACAGTCCTGGTGGGATGCAGGATGTGGGACACCACATTCACCTCCTCACTGGGATGCAGGAGGGGTTGGGGTACCAAGCACCAGCATCCTCCACCATGAGGGCTGGTGGAGTGGTGGCCACCCCACGGCACAACGGATGAGCTCGTGGTTAGGGAAACTGAGTCATGCACCGGTGAGGCCAGTTTCTGCACTGGGAATGTCCTTCCCTCATCTCCTAAAAGCCTCCCCAGCACCACCACCCCCCAAGCCCAGGGAGAGCAGCTGCAGGAACGCAAAGGCAGGGCAATAAAAAGGGAGCATTATCAAGCCCCAGCAGAGCCAACAGCCCGCGCCGAGGCGGGGGAACAAGAGCAGGAGGGAGGGAAAGGAGGAGAAAGGAGAGAGAGAGAGAGAGGAGGGGAAAAAAAAAAACACCACACAAGAAAAAAAAAAAAAACAACACAAAACCAACCCACCCTTAACCCCGAGATCACTTATCATTCAGGCTGCATCACGCATCTTGAAAGTGCAGACACAAAAATGTAATGTCATAACATTCGCAGTTCAATAACCTTTGCTTCACGAGACGGCTTGAACTGTCAGAGGAGCTGGAAGGTAAATATTTCAGTGCACAGGCGCTGAATGCAAAGGCGTGAGGAGGGGGGGGAGGTGGGGATGGGTTGGGGAGGGGAGGGGGACGGGGTGATCGGCCTCGGCTTCCCCGGCTCGCCTCGACACGTCCAAATATCCCCCCCCCTTTCCCGCCGTAAATCCCCGGCTGGTGCTGGGGAAAGGCCGTGGAGCGGATAAAATACGAGCAGATAGAAAGCCAGACACCTTTATTGTTCAGCAAAGCCTTCCAACAAGTTATGAACCCGCAGCTTGACCCTAACCCATCATCTTGTTATACGGTGGAAACAAAGCCGGTGCCGGGAACTGGGGTTGAACTGGAGCGGGATACGGACGGGAAGGAGCAAAAGCCACCCTGGGCTCCTCCAAGGGGTGCAATTCACACCCAGCCCACCCTGCTCCCCACGTCCACTGGTGCTCCAGAGAGGCTGTCCCTCGGGAGCAGACCTGAGGTTGGCTTCTTCTGAGGAGCCTCTCTGGAAGGTCACGCCACTGCAAAATCCCCGTGGCCGGCGCTACTGGGAGTGGGACCCTGGCAAACGTGGGCACAGTTAACAGGGATGGCAGTGCCAACGTGCCGCGCCAGGTGGGAGGATGGAGATGGAGCAGCCAGGGGCTTGGCTGGAGTGGGAATTCCCTCCAACAGCACTGGAAAGCCCGGGAAGGTGCTGACATAAGGGCTGGGTGTCCAAGCTGGTTGCCTGGCACGGCGGGCAGCGGCAGCACCAAGCAGCTCACACGGCACCCGTTGCACCAATCACCCTGATCCAACCCCATGGCACAGCCAGGGACACCTGCCTGGGTACACAGCAAAGCTCTGCCAATCCCTGGCGAGGCTCCTCACCCTGAATTTAGGGAGCAGCAGGGCACGGGCACTACAGATAGGACGCAGCACCCCAGCGGGGTGAGGGGCAGCGCGGGTGGCCCTCGAAGCACCCGAACCACCCCAAAGCCTGGCAACACCCCAGGCGGAGGCGGGGAGGGTGGCGAAGGGGGCACGGCCGCGGCGAGGAACAGTTAAACGGTCCCCACCCGTAGCGGGGCGTGCGGCAACAGGCACCGTCGCACCCTCCCCGAAACACCTGCTAATGTGGTGCTGGCACGGGGCGAGCGCCCGGGGCGGGGAGGGAGGGGGAGGAGGAGGAGGAGGAGGAGGAGGAGGAGGAGGAGCGGCGGCGGGGAGCGCGCCAGGGCCCGCAGCAAGAAGCGGCATGTCTGCCGTTTGGCAGCACAACAGAGAGCAGGTGACAAGCGCGCCGGCGGTCGCTTTATTACAGGAAGCGAGCACGCAAGCAAGCATCTGACGCCGTGCTGTCGAAGAGGGATTAAAAAAAGAAAGAGAAGAAAAGACATCTCACCAGTAACCTGCCCGCCTCCCCGGGGCACCCTCCAGATGTTCTGGGTGCCCCCATGGCAAACCCTGCTGGGGAAGAGGGGAGAGGGTGCCCTCACCCTGGCAGCCAGCAAATGCCAAGGGAGTCTAAAGCCGAATCCACGCATGTGTCCCCTCAGCAAACACCCCTCCACCCCGAGGTGCCAAAAGGAGCCGCCCCCCCCCCCGTGCCCTCTCCTGTGCCCGCCTGCGGCAATTAGAGGCGGGCATGAATATTTAAATGTTGCCAGCTCGGGAGAAGGGAAATCAAATAAAAGCACCGGAGGTGTGGGCAGAGAGTTGAGATCCTGTGGCCTCAGGGTGCCTGGCCAGCGGTTGGGGTGGGTGTGTGGGCAGAGGAGGGGGCTGTGCCACACACTGTGGGGGCTGCTGGGGTATCGATGTCACCGGGTAGAAAACCCCCCTTCTGGCCCAAAGCAGTGTAAGCAAGGTGGTAGCGAGCAAATGGGTGAGCAAGAGGCAAACAAGTGGCAAGCAAGCAAGCAGCTAGGAAGCACCAGAAGCAAGCAAGCAGCAAGCAAGCAGCAAGCAAGCAGCTTGACACTCCAACCAGCTCAGCAACACTAAGGCTTCACAGGGCCCCTGACCTCACGCTGACCACACTTTAGGGAGGTACACGGGGCTCCCCGCTCCCTCCCTGCCCTGCCTGCAGGGTGCTGCTGGGGACACACGAAGCCTGAACCCTCCCCTGGGTGCCCCCCCCCGGGGTCCGGCGGGTGCTAAGAGGCGGCGTCAGCGCAGCAAAGAGGATTTAGTGCTCAACGCGAGGGGCTTTAGAGGCAATAACTTTCCCTCCTCTTGACTTAAATGGATTTTCAACTTCAAAAAGGATCGAGGGAGGGGGGCACGCTGCCAAGCGGCCGACCCCGCGGGTGCTACCCCGCCGGGCGTTGAGGGAGGGGGTTGGGTGGCATTGTGGGGGAGAGCAGCAAGCTGAGGCCAGCGGCCCAGGCAGATAAAGGGCCACGGGGTGGGGAGGGAAGGGGGGGTTGGGGCTGTGTCGCCCGCCCTCGCAGAAGGCCCCGAGATAAGGCGGCCACCCGTTATCATCCGGGGAGAGCTTCCTCCCGCGCCGCGGTACAACCGCCGGCGGGGTGCTGGGACGGTGGAGGGGGTGGGAGACATACCAGGGTGGCCCCATGGCCCGAGAACGGCCGAGGCATGAGGCACAGCAAGGGCTATTTCAAGGGCAATCCCCCTGGCAGCGTGCCCGGGGCTGCAGCCGAGTGCCAAGCTCTGTCCCGGCTGCCCCTTCCCGGATGGGAGTTAGGGCTTGTGTGGTGCTGTCCTGGGAGCAACTCACCACAGAGGTCCTCCACGGGGACACCAGTCACCCTGCAGATGGGTGACACGCCCGAGCAACACCAGCACACGGGGGTCTAGGTTGGGTGTCCCTACCAGGACACAAAGGTAGAGGCGGGTGAAGGCCATTTCCCCCACGCCATGATGCCAAAGCCAGGCTGGCACCAGTTCCAGGGCTCAGGGAGAGATGTGGGATCCAGGGCACCATGCCCTCCGATATGGGGTGGCCTTGCATCCAGTTGGAGAGCAGCCAGAAGTCTCCTTCCCCAGCACCCCCCCCAGACCCCAACCTTCCACAGAAGCAGTATCTCAGGGCTTGGAGGAAGGAGCAAGAGAGTAGAGATGAGAAATAACCCCCCCCACCTCAAGCTGCCCCCCAACCCGCACCCCTGACCTGAGCACTGGCACGGTCAGAAGAAAGAAAACCATCCTGTGGCACCCCCACAGGCAGCCTGGCCCCCTGCCAAAGCCACTGTCTCTGCTCCCTGCCCTGCAGGCAGCACACACACGCACACACCCCCACCCCCCCAAAAACGCCCCTGGGCACGCACGTCCGTAAGCGCGCGCACGAGCGCAGGCACGCAGGGGCGTGCACGCACACGCTGGCACGCACACGCTGGCACGCACGCCCCAGCATTGCGCCCAAAGAGGCCTGGAGGATGGGGGGCGGGGGGGGGGGAGAGCACCAGTTGCACCAGCAGCTCCCCACTGGGTCGTGCAACGCGTGCACACGCGTGTGCATGGGCGCTGCCCCTTAGCTGGCCAGGGCCGTGCCACTGCCGCTCGCCATCGTCACACCCAACACGTCCCCAGCGGGTGACACAAACAGGTAGCCAAGTGCACACAAGTGCACACGCAGCCCGGCGCACGCTCAGGGCAGGGGCACACCCACAAAGCACACCGGCTCACCCCGATGCTCGCTCGCTCACGTGCGCACGCGCGCGCGCTCTCGCTCGCTTGCAGGAAGAGGCTCTTGGCTTCCCCGTTGCCTTTTTCCCTCCATTAACTCCATCTGTGGGGTCCTGCTCATTGCCTGATGGGCACCCACATGGCACCCTGGCACCCAGCCCAGCTCCGTGCCCTCTGCCCACCTCGGGATGCCCCGGTACCGAGGGACTCCATACTGGTGGAGGAGGAGAGCTGGGCACTCACCCTGCTGCTCCAAGGGCTGGCAGCGGGCACTTGCCCAGGGTCTGGGGACAGTACCCAGGTGCTGGCACGGACCCCACCATGCAAAACAGTCGCTTGGACGTGGCACAACGTAGGGCACGAGCGTGAACCGCCGGGCCCTGGGGCGAAGGGCAAGGCAGGGATGGAAGAGAGAGGATGGAGCAGAGTGATAAACACTACAGCAGATGAGGAGCCAGGCGAGACTCTGAGGCCAGGGCATCACCCCCCAGGTAGTGCCCAGGCTACCCACATCAGGCTGCAGGGCTTGGTTACAGGCACAGTGGGTCTCATGTGTCCAGAAAGATGGACGGTACAAGAGCTGCCCGCTCGGGCAGGGGTAAACTGAGGCACAGCCCTGCACACCAGGCTCAGGAAATCCGCGGGCAGTGAGCCAAGGAGACGTGCCAAGGTCAGTGCTGCCAGCCAAGCCACCAGTACAGCCCCGTGACCTGCCAGCCCACAGGCTGGGCTCCCCCCGGGGGGAAATGACCCAAATGGTCTCTGTGGGATACAGGGACCAGGCACCTAGGCCGACATCAGACCCTGAGCTCACAGCACCCACTGGGTGGGTCTCATTTGCCCCAATATCCCCCAGCTGGAGCCCTAACTCCAGGGCAACCTCCATTCCTCATGCCACGGAGGTTCCCAACCACCACACGACAGGGTACCCCAAGTCCAAGGCAACCTCCACCTCTCACACAACAGGGTCTCCCAACCTCGGGGTGACCTCCATCCCCCAAACGATGGTGTCCCTCACAGCCACGGCGACCTCCACTCCTTAAACTCCCCCAGCTCCAGGGTGGCCTTGGTTCTCCACACCACAGGGTCCCCCAGGCCTAGGATGACCTCCATCACACAACAGGGTCAGGGTGACCTCCATCCTCCACAACACAGTGTCTCTCAACACCCCTGGACTCTGCTCCCCACACCATGGGGTCTCCCGACCTCAGGATGACCTCTGCACCCCACACCGTGAGGTCTCCCAAGGCCAGGGTGACCTCCATCTTCCAAACAACAGTGTCCCCCAACACAGGCATCAGGAAGCAATATGCCAGGAGATCTCCCAACTTCACAATGACCTCAGTCTTTGACATCACAGCATCTCAACCCCACGGTGACCTCTGTCCCCCCAAACAACACTGTCCCCCAAGTCCTGCACGACCTCCACCCCTCACACCACGGGGTCCCCCCAGCTCCATCCTCCACACCGTGGGGTCTCTCAACTCCATCTTGACCTCTGTCCCCCATACCGGGCGGGGGGGTCCCGCAACCCCCAGGGTGACCTCCACCCCACCCTCCAGAGCTCCCTCAAGCAGCAAAGGGGCTGAAAGTCGGGGGGGGGGGCAGCAAATGGTGGGAACGCACCAACCCCTTCCCACCGCAGCTCCCAGCCCTGGGCGGGGAGTGGGGGGAAGCAGCCCCAGTTCCTCAACTTCACGGCGCTGGGCAAGACGAGGAGGGGGGAGGTACCGCGGATTTGGGGGGGAAGCAGCACTAACTCACCCGTCGGCCGCGCCGTCCAGCGTGGGCTGCGCTCCTCCATGGGCACAGCGAGGGAAGAAGGCGAACCGAAGCCAGCCGAGCCGTGCCAAGGCGAACCGAGCAGATCCGTACCGTGCCTTGCTACCTCCCCCCCCCCCCCACCGCCTCTCCAAGCCGCTTCCTGCTTCCCTCGGCGCCCGCCCGCCGCCCCGGGAGCCGCACGGCTGGAGCGTGACTCACCGGGGGCCGGGCCGGGCAGGGCAGGGCCCCGACGGGGGCGGGAGGTGGAGGGGGAGGACGGGACGGGGACGGGCGGTTGGTACCTTCCCCCCGCGGGGGGAGGGGGGAGGCTAAAAGGGGAAGGAGGGGGGGACCGCTCCACCCCCACCATGGGGATCGTGGTGCACCCCCCCAGCCTCCCCAGTGGTGCAGCATCACGGAAGGTGACCCCAAGAATTTGGGTGATGGGGGGTGACAGCGCCAAGCTCAACCTACAGGTGTCACCCCCTTCCCCAGCGCTGCGTTTTGGGTCCCAGGTTCTCCCCATACCCACCCCCCCCCCCCAAAATGCAGGGCTGGGGAGGTGCTTGTGCCAGGGTGACCCCCTGCCCCAAAGATGCTAGGAACTCCAAACAAGCTCTGGGACACCCCAGAAATACCAGCCCAACCTGTCACCCAACCCATCACGGGCACCCTGAGATGGGACCCTGTGGAGTAGGGTCCCTCCCCTGTGCACCCCAATGTCCTGGGTGCAAGAGAGGGGGCACAGCACCTTGCCCTCTGGGTGGGGACCATGGTGGTCACCCCTGAGCCATCCCACCACCCTTGCATTCAGGTTTGGAGTCACTGCTGACACGAGCGGTGTCAGGCTCAGCCCACTCCAGAGAATGTTGCCCATTAGTTCCCAGCCATGCCAGTCAGTTCTGTGTACTGGGCAGGCTCAGATGGGCAGGACCCCAACCCTCCCCAGGCACAAGAGAGGTTTTCAGGAGGAATACGGTCCTGGCACTGCCAGCCATGAACTCACATCTCTACCAGAGGACATAGAGCCCACACCGTGGACATCCACCCATTCCCATGCAACCCCGGCCACACCACCCACTCCCCCAAACCCCTTTCCCAGCTCCCCCTCACCTCAGCTTCCCCTCCATCCTCCTCCTCTTCCTCCAACGGGCCCACCACAGCGGTGTTGCCCACGGTGCTGGTGCTTCCCAGTCGGCTCCCCCAGCCCTCCTCACCCCCCGCGCCTTCCCCCCCCCCCCCCCCCCGCCCCCCCCCCCCCCACCGTTTCCCCCCCCCCCCAGCCTCGATCTCCCTCTTCCCGTTCTATTTTAAATTTTTATTGCATGCTTTTTAAAGAATACAGAGGAACAAATGCCCTTATCAGCAATTCTCACAAGGTATAAAGAGCCGCTTTTATCTCCCTGCCTTTACTAATCTAGAGCGAGCCAATGCCTGTTAATTTTTTAATTTTCCCAGTGAATGCGCTTGGGGGCTTCCTGGGCACCCACCGGCGGGCACCAAGCTCGTTGCCACCACCCAGTTTGGCGACCCCCAACCCGGGTTTGCCACCACCCCAAGCCCAGCTCGAGGCTTTGGAACCATGAAGGAGTTTTCATGCGTTGGGAAACCCCGTGTGTTACACTGTGACCCCCACTTGGCATGCATCACAGGATGGGAAGCCCTAAAATATGGTGGCACCCCCTCACCCCGCCAAGGGATGACAGCCCAGCTCTGCCTTGGCCACAGTGGGTCTCCATGGGGATGGATTCCTGTCACTGTCACCCATTCCGGACAAGGTGCCTGTGTGGGGACAAGGCAAGGGGGGGGTCACCCTTGTCCTCCCCCCAGGGAAGGGAGGGCGGGTGCAGGCTGCTCACACAGCGGGGCTGGGAGCTCCGGCAGCCGGCCGCGGTGCACAGATGAGATGTGGCAGGCGTGTAACAAGCCATTAGTCACTGTCACCTTTGCCCGGCAGCCACTGGCAGGGTAATAAATCCCGAGCTGACTCCAGCAGGCCCGTTCCAGGCCACAGCTCCCAGCTTGCTTCCGTGCTGCTGCCGGCTGGGCTGTGAGCAGCTTGCAAATGTATCCCCCGACCTCCACCCCCGCCTTGCCCCGGACCCCCCCACTGGGCACACAGCGCCCTGCAGGGTCCCAAACTGAGGCCAAATCCCTGCGGGGCTGATCAACGGCCAACAGAGGCCATGGTGTCCCTGGGAAGCGCCCTTCCTTGGGGACACGACGGGTCACAAATCGCCCCCTCCCAGCAGCACCAAGAAGCCCCCTCGCTCCACTGAGGCAGTGCCGCCCACGCCAACTCCCTGCCCACCCCAGCTCCTGCCTGTCCCAGTTTCTTCCCCGTCCCAGCTCCCTGCCCCGCTGCACCTTGCGGTTCCAGGCTGTCCCCAACCCAACGCCAAGAACCGGCACCGGCAGTTGCCGCCAGATCAAAGCGGCCTTGGCGTGGCACGGCACGGCACAGCGCGGCGCGCCCGCCGGGAAGGGCTGGCAAACAAGCCGGTCCAGGGAGAGGCGGCAGGCGGGAAGCACGCCTGATACCTCTCCCAAAAATGCTGCTACTCCTGACGGACGAGGCGACCGAGTTCCCGGGAGCCGCGGCCCAACCCAGCCTCGGGGGGCCACCCCTCCAGCTCCCCAGTGTGGATGGCCCAACACCGCAGCTCTCCACCCTCCGGTGTCTGACGCATGGCCCCGGGGATGACGGGCAGGGAGAGAGGTGCTGTTGGGGTCACCTCCCCGGCAGGGGTTGTGGGTTTTGGAGCCCCAAACTGCCAGTCAATCGCCGGGAGACCCAAGCCCTCGGGAATGGCATCTCCAACACCCCCCAGCATCACCTACTTGTGGCTCCAGCGTCCACGCTCTCCACATCCAAAGACGTCCGCTGGCCGATGTCCACGGCAGGGCCACCTCCCGTCCCTGGGCTCTCCCCGGCGCTGGCCACCCGGTGCCGGGACTCAGCGGTGGCAGGCTTGGTGACGGCTGTCTCGAGGGATGACGAGGATGCCTGGAAGAGAAGCAGGACAGAGACTCAAAAATCCTGTCCCCAGCGTGGCAAGGCCGGAGCACCAGCGGCAGGGTTTTTAGGGGCACGGCGAGGGGACCCGGGGCGCAGAAGACACAGGATGCTTTTGTTTTCCTGCCAGCCGGTTGCACGTGGCCGGCGCTGGGAGCCGCACGCCAGCCCGCGCCGCGGGGCTACAGCTGGATCCGGCCGATGGCTCCCAGCACGGCCAGACAAGAAAGGCTGGAGGGGGGGGAGAGGACATGAATCAAAGCGGCGTCCCCTTGCTTGCTGGCGGCAGCTGGCCGGTTAGGCAGCTCCCGATTACTCAACCGGGTAGTGTTTACTCGAGATCAACAACCCCCCTCCATCGCCTTCCATGCCAGGCTGGTGAGGAAAACGTGCCGCAAGGATAGGGATGGTTTTGATGCTGCTTCTCGCCCAGTTTGGGTCCAATCCCCTTCCTTGACCCCCGGTGTTCCCAGGTTCATTGTAAGCTGTCACCCTCCCGTGTCAGGCGCACCCTGGCATGTGGTTTGGGGTGTCACCGCTTCTGCTTCTCTGTAATAGATGCCACGGGCACCCCAGCACTGCACACCGCTCCGGGACAGACACACGGACACCCCAAGCCCTGATCTGAGTGGGTCCCTGGGACCTGAGCACAGCAGGATGCGGGTGACTTCCCCTCCTGCCACAGGGGACACCCCGCTCCCGCTTTGAGCACTTTCAGGTCAGGGTTGCAGCGTGGTGAGGATTTTATGTGGATTAGGATTAGTCCTCTAAACAAGACGGATGGCAGGTGAATTTTTTTTAATTTTTTTTTTTGCTGGGAAGCCCTTAGACTGAACAAGCCACGCACGCGAGCAAGACGTATAAATGTACCGTTGGTTTTCCTGGAAAGGTTTAATTTATGGAATCCATATGGCAGCGCCACACAACCGCCAGCGCGCGGCGCATCCCGCGAGTCCTCGAGTGCCACCGCGGACCGGCTCCAACTGGCGAGGTGCCACCGGCTGCCCCGGCGATGGCGGGATGCTCTCGTCTTTCCCAACCATTCACAGAAGGTGGCTTTTTCCAGCGGGCAGGGGACAAGCCTGTGGAGCAGGTCCCACCCCTAAAAGCTTGAAGTGGGACCTCTGGAGATGGCAGGGCGAACTCTCAAGGGGTACTGGGGTGGGGGATGCTGCACCACTGTTCCTCCTCCCGGGGCAATGCCGCCGGCAGCAGCAGGCAGCAATTCCCTACCTGTGGCAAAGGGCTGGGGTGCACTTTGATAGCCAGAGCAACTAATCATTAATTAGCATTAATCATCCCTCATCAGACGTCACAGCAGCGTTGAGCAAGGCGCCGTCAGGCAGCGCCAAGCCAGCCTGGGATCGTGGCAGCAGAGGCAGATTTGGGCAACGGTTACTAGGCCAAGGCTGACACCTTCCTGCTCCCTGGGAAGCCCCAGCAGCCCCCCATACCCCAATCCACTTATCTGCCCCATGACAGCGGCAGCCCCCCACCCCCTCTATCTTCCTGCTGGCAGATGCCAAAGCAGCAAAGAGGGGTCCTATCCATCCAAGGGGCAGGCAGGATCCATCTCCCATCCCTGCCTGTGCCCCCTGGGACCCCCCAGGCAGCAGCCGGAGCTGGCACAAAGCACCGGTCGCCTCCTTGCTTTAACTTCACCCCGCGCTATCTGTCAGCAAATCATCCCCGGTTACACAGATAAGGAATAATTGATGCAAAGGAGCCATCTGTTTGCGAACACGGAATATCTGCTCAATTAGAAGGGATCTGTCCACCCAGATAAAGCATCGCAGCAGCCCCTCGGAGCCGGGTGAGGAGGAGGGGGGGCCCCCCCTTCTTCCCCAACCACGTCCTCAAAGCCTCACCCCCCCAATCAGAGCATTGATTTGGGTGCTAATTTGCCAAGCAGCACCCCAAAGTCCTCCACCAGGGAGGGGTGCTGTGCCACCAAGTGCCCAGATTCTGCTACAGTATCCCTGCTATCCCAGCATGGTGAGCCTGTTGAGCCTGACTCATGGCTCCCACCCCAGCAAGGGGCTCAGGGAGATGCACGGAGAGAGGGGGGATCAACTGGGTGGCTGGTTGCAGAAACACACCAAGGGAGCCTGCACATGGAGAGGACTGGAGGACCAGCCTGCAACAGCTCCTGGCACTCACCGGCTGTGCACAGCCCCGGCAAGGGCCAGGGGCCTCGGGGGCACGGCCCCTGGGCAGGGGTATGCAGCGAGGTAACATCGATGTGACATCGTTCTGTGATGTTATTAACACGGGGAAAATTGAGCTGGCAGGCAGGCGAGGGCAGCAAGCCAGAGGACACAGGCAGGGACAGCAGGTGACAAGAACAGGGGAGAAAAGGCTCCAACTGGAGCCGACGCGAGTGACCCCATGGCACGGTGCTCCCTCAGATGCCCCCTGTGTGGCATCTGGACTCTCCACTCCAGCAGGTTCTCGGTACAAAGGACACAGATAGCTCAAGCCAGGTTGAAACACAGCCAATGGCTTCGAGGGACAGGCAGGGAGTGGCACAGCCAGTCCCCATGTCACCTGTGCCCTACCATCACGACCACAGCGCCCGACCTGCCCTTGGCTCGGTGCCCGGGGCAGGCAGCTTCGCAGCTGGGGGAAACACGATGGCAGCAAGGACATGGAGCAGTGTCCTCACGTCCATCCTTTCCTGCCAAGGGCACATTCCTTCTGCGCCTGTCACCGGGACAAATACCAGCGGTGGCACCCAGCTCACCCTGTGGCCCTGGCTGTGGCGATGAAGCGGGAAAGCAAAGGGCCAAGGCAAGCACGTTTCCTGTGCCTTTGGCACACCAGAAAATACAGCTTCCCTGTCCACAGGGTGCCACGGGCATGGCAAAGACCCCTCACCCCAGCAGCATCGCACCCACGCAGCCTCAGTCTCCACCCTCCCAGGTGACAGCACCCCGGGAAACCCCAGCCAGGGCACCAGGTGTGGATGCAGTGGCAGCTGCTTCGCCTCTTGGCTGGCATCACCCCGGCAGGGTGGTAGGCACGAAGCCCAGAGAGCACTGGTGAGGGTGTGCCAGTGATGGGGTTTTGGCCCAGCAGGGGTCCAAGGTCCCATGAGTGAGAAAGGCCCAAGCTGAGGAGGATGCTGAGCATGAAGGGGGTCACATCCTGCACCTGCTGAGGGGTGTAGAGAGCTGTCTGAAAGCAGCCCTGGCACAGGGGGAGCAGCACGGCACATGGCAGCACCCAACTACAAGGCTGGGTGGGACAACAAAGCCCCACCACTCCCTATCCCCCCATCTCCCCTGGGCACGTGTTTACCCAGGTGGTTTCAGCTTCTGCGAAGCCTTCACCCTCTTCATCCTGAAACCAGAGGGTTTTCCCAAAAAAACAGGCTGTGTCTAGAGACAGGGAGTCCCTACCAGTGGCTCGGCACCCCACAGGGTCCCTGCCACCCCCACTGGGTGCCCACTGGAGGGGTGGTGGCCAGATCCCCGCCACCACCGTGTTGAAAGTTTCTCAGCAGCCTTTGCTGGTGGAAAGTTGGAACCTGCAATTAGAGCCGAGCAAACCCCTCATTAAAAAAAAAAGGGGAAGGGGTAATGAAAAAAAAATGGGAAAGAAACAAAAGACTCCAGAGCCAGACCCAGGGTGCCGTTAACCCTTCCCACGCCACACATGTGCCCAACCCAGGCAGGCCCCCCCAGGGGCAACTCACTAGTGTCACCATGATGCGTCTCAGCGGTGACACCGGGGGGCCAACCCATACCTACAGCCGCGGGCATCGCTGCCCACCTAGGCCCCCCCAGTGCCCCAGGCACCCGCGTGGGCACGGCTGCGGTTGTGCCAGAGCCGTTTGTCACGGCAGGGTTGCGGTTTCCCGCTCGCTCTCCAGCAGCGACACCGTGACGCCTGCCGCGGGAACCCACACAATATGTTCGCACTCATCTCACAGCTGCCCCCAGACAGCCTGAGGTGCCACGCTCCTCGGTGCCACGCTCCTCCCTGGCACGCCAGCCAGCCCGGGGAGGGGACCCGCGATGGGGCAAGGAGGGGATGGAGACTGCGGTCAAAGCTGGACACCGCACGGAGAAGACAACGCTGGAAACGCTGCTGTCACGGGGAGATGAGATGGAACCAGCGAGGGATGCGCGGGTGGCACCCCACCCCAGCACCCAGCCACCCTGATGCAGGCTGTACCATGAGCCCAAGCAACACAGTGCAGGGGGAAAAGGCCTGACCTTGACCCCCGTGTCACCTTGCACCAAAGCAGGTTTGCCCCTACCCAGCAGCACCCCCCCCGACTGCTACTTTTGGGGTGCAGAGTGGCCACATCCTCAGGCGCCCGACCTCAGCAAAGGGTTGATGCTTGTGCCCGCACAGTGCCCCCACCCCTGGGTCCCCTCGTCACCCTCCCGCCCTGATGGCGACACCAGCTCACCCGCCGCGGCCGCAGCGGCTCTGACAGGCAGCTAACGAGCTGCAGGCAGCAATTTGGGTTATATATAGCCCCAAAGTGACTGCATCTAATTGCTCCAGAGAGCACCGGCCCCGCCGCGGGGTCTGGGTGCTGGGTGAAGAGGGACGGGGCGAGCGGCACGTGCTCAGCACTCCACCTCACACCCCCCGCCCCCCCTTAACCGCAGCCGTCACCCAGTGTGACCCCCCGGTCCCCCCGAGGCTGGCGGGGCACGAGCATCACCTCATCCCACACTGGCCCTGGGAAGCAGGGCTGTTCTCGTCAGCTTTGTGCTGGGGCCATAAGCGGCTTTGGCTAAAGCTGCCGTCCCAGCCCGTCCCAGTCAGGGGCCCTAAGGAGCTTTTGTCCCCTCTCATTAAGGGGTTTCGACCCGGGGGGCAGCAGGGTGCAGCACCCCAGCACCCCTCCCTTTACTGCAGCCTTCAGCTCTCCAGCAGCCTCAGGGGAAACGGACGGATGGATGGATGCAGGGAAGGAAGAGAGGGAAGTGGTCCTGCCACCGGCCCCCAACCCTTTGTGGCAGCCTCCATCCCCTTGCAGCAGCTGCCAGGCGAGGCAGCGGGCGCGCAGATGCAGCTGAGGTGGGGCGGGGGGGGAGGAGGAGGAGAAGGAGGAGAGGGGGGTTACTGGTGATGGTGATGATGGTGTCGGGTCGGGGTGGGGGGGTTTCCCCCGCGGCATCTCCCCGAGAAGCAGCCGCCAGCGGGGAGGGGAGCCGAAATTGTTTGCCAGCTTCCTCGAGACGGCACAATGGAGGGCGCGCAGGCGGATCCGGGGTCAGGGGTGAGAGCAGCAATAAGTGGTTTATGCCTTTTGTGAAGAGGCTGAACTGACAGCTCGCTGGATTAACAAAGACGTCCTCTGTTCCCGGGCAGGTCATGTGGAAAGCGCTGCGCCGACCCCTGTCACTTCTTTTTTTTGCAAGAACAGACATTTGTTCGCCAGCGAACGGGGAGGTGATGGAGGGGGAGGCGCAGGGGAGGGGTTGGGGGGGCTCGCTCCTGGCTTTCCTTACTTGTTCCTGGGTTTCCTTGCCTGCTCTTGGCTTTCTCTGCTTGCTCACGGCTTTCCTCGATGTCCTCTGGGGCTCTGGGTGTGAGGACCGCTGGCTGCTCGCTGATCTGGCAGCCCTGGCCACAGGGCGTCCCCTCCCGTGCCTCAGTTTCCCCTGGTTGTGCAATGAGCCCTGCTAGGAGGTGATGGGTTCCATGTCACCCCAGTCCCACACTGAGAGCCTTCCCATGCTCACCACCCCATCATCATAGAGCCAAGCTGGATGGTTAGGACTGGAGCAGCACCTTGCTCAGTGCTGGCAGCACCTCCACTGCAAACCCTGAAAGGGGAGCTCATCCTGCAGGGAACAACCAGTCCTCTGGAATCTGCAAGGATTTCCTCAAGGCTGCGCAGCACAGAGCCTTCACTACCATCATTAGACTCCAGAGTAAACAGCTGCAATAGTGCTATTCCACAATGAGACAAATTACCCTGGCCAGACCAGTGACCCCTTGACCCTGGTTGTCCCTGCAGCTCCCATCTCCCTCTGTCACCACACAACAGCCCTGGCTTCAGGCCACCTGGTCCCCTCACTCTATCTCCCAGGACCACAGGGTCCTGTGCCAGGTGGGTGCCAGCCCCACAGATCCTGCCAAGACCACAGGGTCCTGCTCCAACTCCCAAGCCAGCACAGCACCCAGCTCACCCACCTCCAACTCCAGAGCTCCTGGGCAGTCTGTGGCAATCGTCCCATCCTCACCACCTTAAATACCTGTGTCCCCTTCCTGAAAACCTAAATACCTGCCACAGGGAGAGGCAACTACCTCAAGGGGCTTTTCACTCTGGAAAATCCCTCCCCCCCGCCCCACAGAGGCTGTTTTCGGGGCATTCCCACACGTGCAAAGCCACACGACACGCTAGGGTGGAGGGAAACTGAGGCACGAAGGAGCAGGCAGGTGGGTGCAAGGCTCTGCCCGGTAGTTAGGGGACCACATCCAATGGCAGGGAGGGGGGAACACGGACACGACAATCACATGGGTGGCGAAACCCGGGGCAAGGGCCACGCTCCAGCCTGGGCAATCAGCTTGCCAGGCGGTGGCATTAAATCCTCAATCCCCTCCATGTCCCCCTTCTTCATCCAGCCCAGGAAGCTTAACGTGCCGGGTTCTCAGCTCCCTCCTGCCATCTAAAGACCGACTTACTGCCAGGTCCGGCGCTTCGTTAAGCCCCAGATTAACCACTCGCCATCTGCAAAGGGGAAACTCAAATGCAGGGTAAGACCTGGAGAGTACCCTCCACTCTGTCACCCCAGAGCCCCCCGGTGTGCCAGCAAGCTGGGCATGAAGCCCCTCAGTGGCACCGAACCCCCTTAGCAGCTAGGCATGGGGATTTTGAGGATGTTCCCATCCTCCTTGCTGTCCCCTTTCCCAGCACATCCCCACCTCTGGCTGGGGTGGAAGCTGCCTCCTCCACACTAGACCCTGTCTGCCCCCCTGGGGCAGCCACACCAAGCAGGGGACACTCCAGGGGCTTGGGACAGTCCAGACACCACCTCACCTCATTAATTACTTTAAGTGATTATGAGTCTCTTGTCCAGGACAGGAGATCAGACCCTGCAGCCAGCAGTGATTTTCCTCCACATCCCTCCTCCCCTAGGGGACAATAGGGGTGCCCTACCCCTTCCCCATTTTTATGACCAAATCCCACCTTGCCAACCCCACTAATTTGTCCCTGGGTCCCTTGTGCCCCCCTCCCCTCAGCCCAGCAGCATCACCCCGGGTGCAGCAGGGACACAGGGTCACCCACACTGGCCCTAGTGATGACGGAGACACAGGAGGGATGCCAGGTACCACTTGGCAGCGAGGAGGGATTCTGGGGGGCACGGTGCACCCCACAAGAGGGGTGGGGGAGGATGAGGCACCCATCTGCCGACTCAGCACCTGGATGAATTACACCGGATTACAGGTCAGGGCAGCAGGGAAAGGAGCCAAGGAGGTTTTCTGCCTCCTGTCCTGCTCCTGACAGAGAATTTATGGCCAGGACTCTGCAACGGGCTGAGTAATTAGTGCCAGGAGGGAGACGACTGAATCAGCACCCAGCAATCGGCACCACAGGGATGGAGCTGGAAGAGGGGGGATCAGGGGACAGACAGCATCCCCTTGGGATACGAGGGTGCAATGCGTGACCTGGCAGTGCCAGGCTGTGAGCACTGGGGGAAAACCAGTTAGCTCAGAAGCCCATCCCCAACCTGTTGCTGCAGGACCAGCACTGGCCTAGCATCTCCGAGGTATCCCTCTGGGAACGCAGTGGGATGCAGCTGTGGCACGCAACACCAGCCTGCATGCTTATTAACCATGAGCATCACTCTGGTCCTCCTTTCACAGCCTGGATGCTGCATCTCAGGCTGCTGGGACCCCGGGATGCCCGAGCATCCATCCAGCCCATACCCAGGCAGCCTCTCAGACCTTTGCTGGCAGCTGCCATCGATTTCCCAGGGTTGGGAATGGCAGGGCTGGCTCCCCGGCAGAGCTGGCCCCTGCTCGGCGGCTGATTACAGCCATTTCCCTGCCCGTTCCCCCCCTCCCCTGCCTGCTGTCTGCCTCCTGCCTCCGTCTGCTGCTGCCTGGTTTTTACGAGGGCCATTTCCAAGAGGTCGCTGGAAATAGATTTTTATCACCTCGTGATAAATATCGTTTACGGTGACATTACTGCTCGGAGCAGCCGCCCGGAGGAGGGAGGAGAGGCGGGCAGGCGGACGCCCGCTCATCACCCCCCACCCCCCCCACCTCCCTACCCAGCTCCAAAAGGGCACCGGCTGGGTTCCTTCTCATCCCTGTCTCCATCCCAGTGGGTTTGGGCAGCACCGAGCTCCGACACCATCCATCTATCCAGGCGTCACGAACAGAGGGAGCCGCATCATTAGCCCCGCCGCGCCATTAAGCACTTAAAAAGCCATAGGAATAAGCCGAGCCGTTAGCTGACAAGGGAGGGATCCTCTGTAGCGCCGGGGGGAGGAACAACCCAGCGTAGATCTCACCACTTGACATGCCACAGGGTGCCCACAAAACCCCTCGGAGTGATGGCGTGGCCAGGAAAAGTGGGAAACGGGGTAGAACATCCCCCCGCCTCGCTCCTGCACGCAGCTCCAAGGTGGAAAACCAGGGGCTTTCAGAGCTGACACATCCCTTCCGCGGGGGTGAAACCACCGGGCATCTCTCCAGAGGGACTTTTTTAGCAGGGCAGGGAGAACCGGCTCCCGGTACCCACCCCTGCCAGGCTCTGCTTGAGGGATGGAGGTTAAAAAAAAAGGGCTGAGAACTGCAAACTCATCACAGCAGCTGGCCCGGGTGTTGCAACCCCACGCAGAGGTGAGGGGAGCATGGATCCTGCCCCAGCTGAGCCTGCCAGGCAGGCCGGCTGCCAAGCCGTGCCCACAGGCAGCTGCCTCTGGAAAAGGGCACGGCAGCGGGCGGGGGGCCAAGGCCAACCCGCTGCCCGCGCCAGCCCCGCCACACACAGCGCCGGCCACCCCCGGGGTAAGGGGGGGTGAGGTGGGGAACAATCGCCTCTTTCACCAGCACCGAGGGTGAGGGGGTGGGGGGGGTGTCACCTGCGGGGACGAAGCCACAGTCCCCAGGGTGCCTCCCCCGAGCAGGGCAGCAAGAGCCAGTCTGCGACACCCGGCAACGTGCCACCCTGGCCTGCGGGCACAGAGCGCGGCAACGCCAGCCCGTGCCAAGAATCCTCTCTCCTCTCCCCAGCCCCGGCACCAGCTGCCTCTCGCCCTGCTGCCTCAGTTTCCCCAGCACCCAGGGATGCCGGAGGCAATGGGTACGGGGTGGGCAGCCCCAGGGAAGGTGCCCAGCCCCGTATTTCAGCCCACACAGGGCAAACCCACTGCGGTGTCTCGCTTGGCAAGCTGCCCCGTGGTGTGGGGCCCGGAGAGAGGGAGGGAACAGGGCTTTGTAAGGGGACAGGCCCTGGCCAGACAGTGACAGCAGCCACCTGCCACAAGCCACCGCAGGGGAACGACCCCCTCCTCTGCACCCCATGCCTTGCAAGTGGAAAGCAACTCCAAAAACAGGGCAGCTCGGGCACCCTGGCAGCACCAGGGCTTGCCTGGGGACAACCAGAACCACAGGCAAGTGGTGCTGGAAGAGCAGTGTCCACCCTGTGTCCCCAACTCTGCAGCACGGATGTCACCCCACTGCCAAGACACGTGCATGGGTCAGCCACTGCTGCCCACGTGCCATCACCCCTGACAAGGCTGCACCAGTAGCTGGCACTGTGCCCCAGTGCCACGTCCCACCCCACCACACAAGGCTCTCCTGGCTGTCACGTCCCCTTGTAGCCCTCCCCGTGGGGACAAAGGGTCCTTGGTGTGGCCCTGGAGACCCCCACAGGGGACCTGTGCCAAGCCAGCTGCCTCCAACATGCACGAAACGGGGTTTGTTCACCTGGCAAACAGCTCGGTAGCCCACCCCGTGCCCAGCTCCTGCCACCGCCTCATGGCTCCTGGCACACACAGGAGCCAGCTCTCCCTGGCAGGGGCACCACCCCAGCAGTGGCTGTGACCTTATGTGTCACTGCAAGGAGAGGCTGTGAGCTGATGCCAGCCCAGCTCTTGGCCCGGCACATGGCTCCGGTGGCCAAGGCAGGCCCGCGGCTTGGCACCCACCCTGCCCACACTGGCAGACAGACGGACGGACAGATGAACAGACAGACAGACAGCAAGAGCACAGACCCACCCCCCGCGAACGTGTTGCCATGAACCCTTCGGGTGGAGATTTGGGCATCCCCTGCCACAGCAGAAGCAGAGGCAGGGATGCCACCTGGCACTGCCCACTCCTGCTGTGCCCCGTTGCTCCAACCTCAGCACACCCGAGGGGTCCCACGGTGGGGTGGGGGGCTTGGGGGAAGTCTGGCCTTTCAACTCATCCAAACACCCTTGCAGTGCCAGGGAAGCAGCAGCCATGAGGAACAAAACCCTTTGCCCCCCACCTAAGCAACCACTGCCCACACCAGGAAGCCAAACTTGACCTGCTGCAGCCCCGGGGGCACCCCCTCAGCTGAGGTGTGTGTGCCCTCCCCATGCCCCCCACACAGGCCTCCTGGGGTACAGAAACACCTTTTCTTTTTTTTTTTTCAACAACAAAACAAGATAAAATCCAATCAGCAGAGGGAGTCTGTAAAGTTTACAGCAAGTTGCACCAACACAACCCCCCCCAAGAGTACCCCCAGCAGGTCGGGATGCCACAAGAGTGGCACACACACCCCCCACCCTCTCAGAATCACTCAACAAGTCGGGATTGGGGGGGGGGGGGGGGGGGCCACTCTCCCCCCCCCCCCCCCTTCCCAACCAAGGGGACCACCCCCA
>JAOEGS010000780.1:0-12508 GCA_025447755.1 Corythornis vintsioides | reverse complement strand
ATGAGAGGTTGGGCTGGTGGTGGGGTGGGGGGGGCATGTGGGGAGGGGGCAGGTTGGACGCTCCCATGGGAGCCTGTGGGGAAAGAGCTTCACCCCAGCAGCTGCCTGGGCATGGGTAACAGCATCCCCAGCTGCCACCCTCAGCCTGGGCACAGGGCACGGGCACAGCAGTGGGGTGGGCAGGCTGCCAGGAGACCTCCCCCTCCCCAAACCCTCAAAATCCAGAACCTTGGGTGAAAGAGAACCAGCTTTGCTCAGCTGCTGGTTTCCAACAGGTTGGCAATTTCTGCACCCAACCTGGGAGCCAAGCGGGGACAGGATGGGGCGAAGGGGGGGGTGGTCCCTGCACCTCCCCAACCCCAGGATTTTCCTGCTGAGAATTTCCTCTGACCTTCCCTTCCCGACTCGGGCACAGAGTGTCATAAACATTAACAGATCATAAAAATAAATACGTAACTAAACCCTGTTGAAACTAAAGTACTCCCCGGGAAGGTGAGGGGGGAGAGCAAAGGTGAGCCAGGTTTATCTCTTGGCAATGCCTCGCCAGGGTGCTGCCCCCACTGCCTGGAGGGCACCCCACAACCCATGAGAGGGGCCAGGCAGCTCCTGCTCGACCCCCAGACCATATATCTCCCCCTCACCCCTCCCAGGCCCTGGTGAAGTTTTGATTCATGCCTTCCAGCCTGGCTCACCCCAGCCTGGTCCCAGCAGGGTGGCGAGGAGGGGTCAGGCTGCACGGGCAGATGGTCTCCGCCTGTTTGAAGGGGAGACTCCCGTAAATCATGGCCCGAGGAGGGGTCTGCAAGCCCAGAGCTCCCCACGAAGCGGGGCCAAGGCGACGTGCTACCCACAGGTCACTGCCGGCGGGCAAAGGGCACCGGCCGGGGGCTCCGTGTTTGTTCTGGGAAGCAGCTTTGCAATAACAGCCTCTAGCTCCACTCGAGCCACGTCTGCCTTCACACAGCCCCCCCCAGCCCCCTTTTTCCCTCGGAATGGGGATTTCATTAGTGGCATTCAGCTAAAAGGTCAGCACAACACCCTGGCTGAGTTCACTGCTCACATCCCCTCACTACCCTTGCAGAGCTTCACTGCTGGGGGGTGAGCGCAGCCCACCCCCTTCCTACCTCTGCCCACACGTGGGGGGTACGGTGGGGGCTCAGAGTGGGGTGGGCAAGGCAGCCTGCCCGACCTCTGCCCACTGCCAGGGCTGGGGGCACAGCAGCACTGCAACTCTAAAGCCCCCAGGAGCCACGGACAAAGCCAGGGATGGAGATAAGCCACAATGGGAATCCATGGCTCACTCTGGGGCAGATGTGGGGAGCCCCAGGACCTGACCACAGCTTCATTTAACCCCAAATCTCAGCTGCAGCATCCCCAGCACCGCAGCCAGGACCAGAAAGCTCCTCCGAGCTCCCTGAAGTGACAGTGGAGACACCAGAGCTGGAGCCACCCCCTCACATGCTCTCCTGCAGACAGCAAGTGGTCCTGGACCGGAGCCCCCAGCAAAGCCCATATCTCTCCATCCATGTGACCTGGAAAAGACAGCCAGCTCCATCTCCCCAGCTCCCCCTGCTTTCTCTGGAAGCCTTTTTAGGGAAACGAGAAGCAGGTGGCAGAGAAGGGGGTGGAGGGTCCGAAGCTAATTAAGGTCAGGGGCTAATTTAGCCCCAGGAGTGCTGGCTGCAAATGGCGTCTGGTGGAATGTATTTTGGAAGGGGGGGTGTCAGGAAGAGCTGCTGCTCCCAGGGCCTGGATACAACAGACTATAATTAATATGTGTGAGGATTGAGGAAGAATTTGGAAGGAAAATGGCCTTAGAAGAGGAAAAACAGCACTGTGATCTCAGCACTGTTAGAAATCTGCTTTCCTAACTGGGCAGGTGTTTCCTGGCAGCAGCAGGGCTGGGTGGCCACCAGAGATGGTCCCCAAACCACGACCCTCCTCACCCAGGCAGCACCACGGCTTCAAATCACCCCAGGAATGCCCCCTAATCCTGCATCCCCAGCACCAGAGCTCTGGGAAAGGCTCAGAACCCCTCAGGAAGGTGTTCCAGTCCTGCTTAGTCACCAGCCTAAAGTCCCTTTGATGGGGTCAGACGAATCCTCTTTTCCTCCCCAGTGATTGGATGTAAGGGGAATTAAGCAAGAAACAGGATCCAAATCCTCCAGTTCCTCCCTCAGCTGCCTCTTGCACACTTGGGTGCCTCCAGGTTGGTCCTGTGGGTGCAGCACCCTCCTGCCTGGCCTGGCTTGTCCCCCTGGTCTCACCCATGTCCCCCACCTGAGGTGGCAGCTCATGCAAAACCACGTCAGTGGCTCTTCTGTGGGGTCACAGAGACAGTGTTACTTTTGGGGTCCTCTGGGCTATTTTACAATTGAGGGGGCTTTTTTGTCAGCAGAAAGCCCAGGGTGCAGGTCCAGAGGTGGGAGAAGAGGAAGGTGAGCACTGGGGCTGCTTCACCCAGAGAAAGCACCACGTTTTCCCCCTGTCTGGCCCCACTGCCCTTTGGGGGGTCACCATGAAACCCCCCCCGGCTGCAGAATTAGCCCTGGGGTGGTGGGAGAGGCACTTTCCTCAGCCCCAGCTCTTGGTCCTGCTCGTGCTCCCTGGGGCACCACAACCCCAATTCCTGCAAAGTGGAGCTGTGGGACCAGTTTTACCCTTTTGCCCCATGCCTGTGCCAATGTGTTCTCCCTGCAGCCTGGCAGCCCTGCTCCAGGAGACCCAGAGCTCTCCCTTCCCACAGCACAGTAGCTTTGCCTGCTTCTTCCTCAACTCCCCTTCCTCGCCACGCTCCTGCCCAGGGCAGGTTGGCCCGGGTTGAGCTTCCCTCTGCCAAAGTCAACACAGCCCCAGTGATGGGCTCAGGCGGGTCCCAGTGCTGACAGTCCCCCGGCCTCCAGTCGACAGGTAGGAAATAAATAATATCAGGAAGATAAACAGAGTAAATACAGCCCCAGGGATTCCATCCCAGAGAATGTTTGCAGAAGAGGCGTGTCCATCCCGCCCGGCTTGAGTCAGCGGCCAGGCTGGGTGCCGTGGCTGGGGGGACGGTGGCAGGACCCTGCCCGTGCCCATGGGGGTCCCCAAAAGATGTGCTGGGGGTGCAGGACTCACCTTCCCCCAGCACTTCTCTGTGCCTGTAAAGGGGCACCGGGTGACTTCTACCTGCTGCCTTGGGCTGGGCCGGTGGGTGGTGGGCACCTGCACAGGGGGGAAGCTGCCAGCTCCTGCAGACCCTGCTCCTCTGTGTTCTGCAGAGCTTGTAGGTCACCTCGAACCAGGGTGGGTGTCAGGATCCTCAAGTGGCCTTCCTGCTCTCTGAGGAGATGCTGGGAAATGCTTGAGGAGATGCCTGGTTAAGTTGTTGCTGAGTTTGTCCAAGCAGGACCTCAGATCCCAGCTTCCAGGAGATATGGAGGGGCTTGTGCAGAGCCCCGAGCACCTCCAGGGACCTCAGAGGGGTCTGAGTCTGGTGACCCTGCTGACCATGGAGCAGCAGAGAGCAACCAGAGACGTTCTGCAGTAGTTTGGGTGCTTAGCACCATGATTTATCTCACAACTTTGCTGCTTCCTTCTCCCCTCACACCCCCATGCCCACAGCACCCCCTCAGCCCGTGGGCACCCCGCTAATCGGCGGTGATGGATGAGGGAAGGAGCAGAAGCGTGTCTGTCATCCCAGAATACTCCTCTCCGCGTGACAGTGACAGATCTGCCTCCCCAGACCCAACAGGGAGCTCAGGCCAGGCTGCTCGCTCAGCCACAGGCGCTGGGGACTCACAGAGAGAACCTCGACCTGTCTGGGATGGATCTCATTGGCAAATGATCCATTTGAGCTCTTGGAATCATGGAATCCTTTGGGTTGGAGGAGACCTTTGATATCACCAAGTCCAACCATTAACCCAGCACTTCCAGGGCACTGCTAAAATGTGTCTGAAAAGGCTGAGGAAATTCCTAGACTGAGGGTTTCCTGGGTGGGGAAGTTTCTGAAAAGCATTTGGAGAATTTCCTAAGAAGATTCTAGGCTATTTCTCAAGAGCCCTTGTGGGATTCCTGAAATGCACTTGGATGCTCCTCGACAGGTTGTAGATAAGGAGCTACCAGAAAACTCCTGGAAGGTGGAAAACTCCTGAGAAAATCCGAAAACTCCAGGGAAGTTTCTAGACAGAGGAAGGACGACAAAGCTCTAGGGCATCCCTTGAGATGTTCCTGACTGGGGAAGTCCTTGAATATTTGTGGAAATACTCTAGGCACAGATAATAGATGTAGGAAGGCTGGATTTCTAGGAAGGTATGGCAAAATCCCAGAAAACAGTGAAAAAGAAAGGATCTGGATGAAGGATTTAAGAGGAACACCCCCTCCCTAAGTTCATAGTCGATCCCTAGGAAGAATATACAGGTGAAGGACACAAACAGGGTGCCCAGCTTGATCCCCTCCACTTTCCCTCACGTACGCTCCCTGTCTTTCTCGGGAAGTGCCGCAGACCCCGTGGGATGTGACTTTCCTGCCCGAGGTGTTGTTTGATTTGTTGGCACATGAAAGGGCTGTGCGGGGACAGCCGCCGCTCGCCAGAGCCGGGCACTGGGCTGGGCTGGGCACGCTGCTCCTCCCGAGCCCCAGTGGCTGTGTCTGGAGCTGGGCCCCGTTCTCAGGCTGCTGAGCTGACCCCAGGGAACCCTCCAGGTGCTGAGGAGGCTCCTCTGGTGACACATCCCACTGTTCAGTGAAGCTGATCGTGGGAAAAAGTCTAAGGGTTGTGTTGTGATTTTTTTTTTTTTTACTGTTTGCTCCTCTGTAATTCTCTGCTGTTTGTTTCTTCGTCCTCTGTTCCAGGCTGTGAGGTCCTGGTCTGTTTGAACCCCCTCCGTACAGGTGCCATCCCCAGCTTCTGATCAGCGTTGTGATGCTTTTCTGCTCTGCCTCCTCTTTTTCTGGTGCGGGTCAGTTGGAGCCGAGCTGCGCGAGCTCCACAGCTCCAGATGAAGGGGGAAAAAAAAAAGAATAAATGACATTTTTTCTTTTGTTCTCTCTCCTAGCTCTAAGAGTTCTTAATATTCCACTTGCCTTTCCCTGACTCTCGCTAATCGTTGAAAGGACGTCTTCAAAGAGCTCTCTGCTGTGTCTCCAAGATCTCCTCAAAGACCAGTAATTGCTGATAGGGATCCCGGCGCTGCGCGTGTGCAATGGGGCGATGCTTTGCTTCTTTCTCTGCCATCCTGAGTAGTGAAGTTCATCTGCTGTTTTATCCCCCAGTTCCACACCATCATTACCCTTCCCTGCAGCTTCCCAGTGCCAGCTTTGGCCACCACGTACAAGCCCTCAGTCCTCGCCATGCTCTCCCCTCTCCCAGCTGGTTTCTGGGAGGGGACCAGTGGAGATCCCTGGCCTGGCTCACATGGCATGTGGCTGAAGGTCCTGTCCTCTGCAAAAAAGGGGCTGGTGATGCTGAACCCTCCCCTGCTGTCTGGAACCGGTGATGAAGCTGCAGGACCTTCTCATTTAAGCCGGGGCAGGTCTCTTGCCTCACCCACCTCTGCCCCGTGACCTCGTAGGAAGTTTCTAGCAACCCCAGCTATTGCACAGCAACCTCCCTGCTCTTCCAAGAGCTCTGCTCAGTCACTCTAATTGCTGTCATGTTACAGCACGGCCGGGTGCAGACAGACCTCTCCCAGCCCCAGTGAGCTGCTGTGGGGCAACCAGGCTCAGGAAGGGGCCACCACTGCTCGGGGACAGTGCCATCCCCACCAGCACTTGCTGTTCACCCTGCTTTCCTCCCAGAGCATCTAAAGCTGGAGGCTCTGCAAGTGCCTGTCCCATGAGATAAATGGTCTGGAAATTCAGGGGGTGGGTGGTGTGCTCCTCAGGGCTCTGCTCTCCAGCTTCAGCCTGGCCTAAGAGGAGCTGGGCTGGACAGAAATGCTCCTTCTTTAGCAACTTCCAGGAGCAGCAGCACAAGAATCACAGAATAATTTTGTTTGGAAGAAACTTTTCAGCTCATCGAGTCCCCCAGCACTGCTAGGGCAGCACTGAACTGTGTCCCTCAGCACCACATCTACATGCATTTTAAATCCCTCTGGGGTTTGCCCTTCTCTGGCCACCCTCCAGCCCCTCAGTGTCCTGCTGGGAGTGAGGGGTCCAAAAGCAAAGCCAGGATTCGAGGTGTGGCCTCCCCAGTGACCAGTAGAGGGACACGGTCCCTGCCCTGGTCCTGCTGGCCACACTGGTGCTGGTACAAGCCAGAAGGTGAAGGAATGTTAGAGGGAGCTTTGGAAGAGCACCTCGGGTGTGACAAAAGCTCTGTCAATGGTACCCGCTTTTTCGACCAACACCTCGCCCAAGTTTGGACAGCTGGCAGGAAAGGGGTGGCCCAAAAGCCTCTTTTTTTCCCCTGATTCTTCTCTCTTCTCGGGTGAGGAGCTTGACAGGAATGGGCTTAAAGTAAACAGAGGAGTCCTTGGGGCGGGATGGTTCTGCAGGGCTGGCAGAACTCACTGAGGTTGGCGCTGCCGTGGACAGGGAGGATTAAGCGTGGGATAGTTCTCTGGGCTTTCCCAGCATCCATAGGATGTTAGTTTTCGGACTTCATCAATAAGGCTCTTCTCCTGCAGCTCCCAGAGATGTTTATGAAAGAGATACAGGAAGGGAGGAAGATCAAACCTGCTTTAGCGAGGCCTTTCTGGCTTTATCTGTGGTTTATGAGGTGACCAGACCTTGGCGGCTCTGTTTTAACTTGTTTTGATCTGGCTGTGCTTTATGACTGCTCTTCCGAAATGTTTTGACAGGACCGAGCCTCACCCGTCTGGGCTCCTCCGAGGGAGCCTCGTCTCCCCACCACGGGGGTCTCGGGGCCGTGGTCGGCAGGGAAATGCTCCAACAGTCCCCCCAGAAAAGGAAAAATACAGAGGGAGCTGAGGTGGAGATGCTGCCCGGCCTGGAGATGCTCCAGCTTGGGTCTGGTTTGGCCAGGGAGGACTCAACTCGCTCAGGGTGCTTCTTTTCCCCTCCTCCCTGGCACAGAAGGTGAGAGGGCATGTTGGAATGGTGCCCAACATCCGCAGCTAGATTGATGGAGGTTTTTGTCTCACTTTCACAGGGAGTGGGATGACTGGTGAACTGGCTCCAGGGATGTGGGGACAGCACCTAAGGGGACACAGATGTCCTGGGTGCATGTTGGGGGTGAGCCCACCCTAGGTGCATCCCCAGGGACCATTCTGCGTGGGGGATGCTCTGCTGTAAGAGAATCTGCCAGCTCCAACCCACGGGTTTGGGAGGCTTTGTCTCCATGGTCTTTGTTGTTAGTGCCCTTCCAGGCAGGGCTTCTCTGGTCTGGACATGCTTTAGAGGCTCTGCTGAAATGGATGCTGCTCACTGACCCCCTTAATTGCTTTTAGTTGTAGGGTTATTAAGGAACAAGATTTAAATAATGTCGGGTGGTGTGTGAGGAAGAAAAAAATTAAGGAAAGTCAATAGAAATGAGCAGAAGGAGGTGGCAGAGAAGCTCCCCGTGGTGCTGAGAGGAGAGTGAGCAGCAAGAGCAGAGAATCCCAGTGAGGAGTCTCCATCTCTCTGAGCCTGGTGGGTTTCCCACTTTTCCTCCAAACCCACCTTGCCTTCGAGCAGCTGCCCCGCAGGGATCGCCCATGAATAGTCATGGGAGCAGCGCCCGTGCTTGTGAGCTGCTGGTGCTCCAGCTGCCTTCCCTTCCCACAGCTACCCCCCAAAAATGAGTTTCCTGGCAGAGACGAGATGAGAACAAAATAGCGCGGGTTTTTCCTTGAATATTCCTCATGGTTCGCCGAAGGCTTGCAGGCACTAGTTAGTGCTTGTGCTGAAGATCTGATAGGAAGAGCAGCTTGCCCAATTATGGAGTGGAAACGATACTGGGGGGGGTTCACAGCCAACTGGAGCCATCTCTCCAACGGCCGAGCTCCGGTCGCAAACAACCTGCAGGGCAGGGAGAAGGTGCTGCCGGGCACAGGGCTGCCCTCGCCCTGCTCTTGGCACAGCCTGGTGTGTGTGTGGGTGTCTAAACCTGAGCGAAAGAAAAATAATTCGTGGTTCTCTGGGGGAAATCCAAGGGAGGGAAGAAGCCAAAATCGCTTGGAAAAACTTCTCTTGATCACAATTAGTTGTGCTCGGAGGGTTGGAGGGTAAGGGATGAGCCTTGACTGATGGAGGCAGATCGGAAGATTCGTGCTAAGCAAAGGTGCTGAAAAGGGCATCAGAAGGAGGACTCATTAACTGCTTCCCCAGAGTGCTAATTGGGGTCACGGTGTGATCTGGGGAAAGGTGCTGCTGAGAAAGCTAGCACGAGCCAACTGCTCTTTGCGTGGCAAGCAGGTGGGGCTGGGTGACGGGGTCTTTGGGATTTGGTGACAGATTCACCCAGAACTCCTGAAAATTACCTCTCTCAGCTGACATGCAGCTGGTAGAAAAGACATTTCCCAGGCTGGGGTTTCTAGAAGTTGCTCTGGAGAGGGGTGTTGATTATTTGAGGTATCAAAGGAGCACGGAGCAGTTGGCCACACATCCCTGTCCTGCCACCATCCCATTTCTGTGGCACCCTCGATTAAAGCAGAGAATTCAATTCTTTCTGTGGCAACACGGGAATTAAATGGCTCAAAGAGAAGGCAAATGGGAAAGAACCGGGAGGAGAATGGGATGCTTTCAGTGCAGGAGCTCCAACACCCCTGGCACTGCTCCCATTTAGGAACTGAACGCTCGGGGCTCGGGCTGCTTTGCCCTGTGCTGAACCACAAACCACCCGGGCTGACCCTAGAAACGCTGTCTCCCATTTTTTTTTTTTTCAAGCTGTAGAAAAACACAACAGCAACAAAGAGATGAGATCCCTCCGGGAAGAAAACACAGCTCTGCTGCTTCCTAACGTTACCTTCCTGCTTTCAGCAGCATCCCGGCAAAACCTCCTGTATCCCCGGGCTGGGTGCAGCGTTTTGTAGGGCAGATGCAGCACCTTACGGCACCCCAGCAGCTCACAGCCACGGGGCGAGGCTGGACTGGGGGCGGCAGAGTGCCCGGGGGGTGTTTGGGGGGTGCTGGTGATGGGAAGTGCTGGTGGGGACCGGCGGGGATGGGGCTCCTCCGAACGCGGCCGGTACCTGCCGTAGCTGCAGCTCATAAAGGACTGGCTGGAGGCGAGACAGACAGATCGCTCGATAAAGATGTAAAGAGAAATAGAGGGTAAATACAGTAATCTCCAGAACTTCCCACCAGGGTGTTAGCGCTGAGGTTGTAAATGCACCGAAATCAAAGACTCATAAAACATGCAAATTGCTCTCTGTGTGTTTGTCTGTCTCCTTCCCATGTCTTTGCCCCTCACCCCCTGCCTCTGAATTTCTATCTTTCGATCTCTCTTCTTTCCATGATCTCCTCTCCGCTCCCGATGAGCCTGTTAGGGCGAGGGAGGGAGCCTTTAAAAGGCATTTTTGTGGTTCTGGGCAGCAAGTCAAAAAAAATCTTTTTTTTTTTTTTTCTTTTTTCCCGACGCCCTGCCCCCCCTCCCTGTTCCAGACTCAGGGACACGTCACCCCAAACCTACACAGCCATCAAAATAAACATTAATTAAGATATTTTCAGCGATGTTCACTGTCACAAATTACCAGCCCCACAAAAGAAACGCTGCCGTGCAACTAACTGCTCATGATGTCAGTTTATCCCTCTCGCGATCGCTGAGATAAAGCGTCATTTCTCCGCTTCCCTCCCCTGCCTCTCGTCCCGTCCCGCTCCGCACCGGGAGCAGCAAAACCCGCGGCCAGGCGCTGAGGGGGGGGGTTTATCGTTTTGGTACCCTGTGGGAAACTGGGGTCTCCTCCCGATGCTTGGGGTGGGTGGGAGTGGGCTGCGGGGTGCAGGGATGCGGGGATGTAGGGTGCGTGGTTGCAGGATGCAGGGCTGTAGGATGCAGGGTGCAGGGATGTGGGAATGCAGGAGAGATACAGGGGTGCAGGGGCACAGGGATGCGGGGTGCAGGGACGTGGATGTGCGGGGTACTGGAGTGTGAAGATGCAGAGGGGTGCACGGTGCAAGGATGCGGGTTGCAGGAGTTCAGGGGTGCAGGGTGCAGAGGTGCAGGGTGCAGGGGAGCAGGGTGCAGGCTGTCGGAGCTCTCTGGCCCGGGGCAGCGGAGCCGCCCGGGGAGCAGCGTGGGCTGCCCGGCACAGGACGGTTGCCAGCGAGCCGGAGCTGGCAGGGCAGGGTGGGGAAGCAGGAAAGGGAGCCCCGCTCCTCTCCTCCTCCCCTCGGGGAGAGCTGTGGCTCTCGGCGGGAGGCTTGGGAGTACACACAGACTCTCTGGAGCCACCCATGTAAATCCTGGCAGGGCCCAGCCAGCATTGAGCTCATGCACGTGAGATCACCGCCTTGTTCGGGCACTTGTGCGGGTAGGTACGTGCCGGGATTTCTGCGAGGACCCTGTCCTGGGGGGCTGCCCACACCTTGGGAGCTGGGAGAAGAGTTCAGCTCCTCCTGCCTCTCTCCTTCCAGGTCCTTCCTGCAGCAGCATCGTGACTATGTGGCCGTCCACAGCAGTCCCCCAAACTCTTCCAGATGGTTGGAAGAGACCCACTCTCACACTGAGACAAGGGCTTTGTCTCTGGGGATGGAAGGGCTGACCCTGGGGGTGATAGATTTGACTTTGGGATGGACGATTTGATGCCGAGGACAGTAGATCTTACCCTGGAGATGGAAGATTTGACCCTGGAGACAGTAGATCTGCCCCTGGGGATGGAAGGTTTGACACTGGGAATGGAAGATTTGACCCTGGAGACAATAGATTTGACGAAAAATGGAAGATTTGACCCTGGGGACGGTAGATTTGGCCCTGGGGATGGAAGATTTGCCCCCGGGGACAGTAGATCTGACCCTGGGCACAGTAAGACTGCTACTTGCTGCCCTGGCCAAGGCTGTGGTAGGCAGGAGAGCAGCCCTGGGAGCAGCCGAGGTGCGATGCCCAGGGCAGCTCCGCCAGCAGCCGCGTGCCCCTGCACGATGCCAGCGTGGTGCGAAGCACGGCCTGGGGCTCCCGGCAGGTTCCCCTCAGCTAGGATACGGCCTGAGGTCTCCTTCTGTTCCTCTGCCACCCTCAATCATTTTTCCTTTGGTGTTAAAACCTTGCGGGATATTTGCATGCAGTTGTGACTTCCCCTGGCCGCTACCGGTCCAAAGAAAACAGATCCATGTGTTTTAAAATCTCAGCTTACATACCATTCCTCCAGCTTCTGCTCCTTTTTGGGGCTTTTCCTTCTTTCGGTGGATCAGTGACCTGCAAATGCACTTTATGTTTTCCCTGGGAGAGGTAGATGAGAAGAGCTCCGGCATAGCTGCATATTAAACCCGACCTGCCGCCGCTGCCGTCCCCAGCGGCCGCCGCTGAGCTGCTGCTCTCCCCCTTCCCGACAAGGTTTTAATCACCCTCCCCAGATAGATACGATTAGATATTTATATCACACCCCCCTCAACAAAATCTTTACATTTCCTGAGCGTATCTGTAGCCGCTTTGGCCAAACCAGAGGTGGAAGCCGCACGGCCCTGCGCGTCGGGAATTTCATCCACAAGCTGCTGATCTTCTCCTCCAGGTCATTAACAGCCGCTCACCCCTTCTGCCAGGTCATTAAGGAAGATGTTAACGAATGACCTCCGCAGTACCCTGCTAGATACTCCCACCTCCACCGCCTGCCTCCCCCGGCAGAGCTCTGCACCGCTGGGTAGGTTGGTACCTTGTATATGTATTTCTACAGGCATCTGTTCTCACCCGTTGATGTGGGGATGGATTCCCCTGCAGTTTAGGGAATATCCAGCCCGTTTCAGTCTTTTTCATTCATTTTCCTACAGAACCATGGACTGGTTTGGGTGGGATGAGACCATTAAAGCTGATCTGGGACAACCCCCTTGCAGGGAGCAGGGACATTGCACCCAGAGCAGGGTGCTCAGAGCCCACCCCCCCAACTTCACCTGGGATGGTGCCAGGGATGGGGCAGTCACCACCTCTCTGGGCAGCCTGGGCCAGGCTCTCACCACCCTCAGCACAACAATCTCTCCCTTCTCCCCACTCTGAATCTCCCTCTTTTAGTTTAAAACATCATCCCTTATCCTGCTTCATTCTAAAGGGACACGAAGTTACTGTCCCTGTTTTGGGGTGACCCAGTGGTCATCATTGGCATCTGAAAGCAGTGACTGGCCAGGCTCAGGTGTCACCCAGGACTCCCTGGCTTCCCCACACCGAGCTCCTGCCTCCTCAGCCCTGCAGCCCCTGCCCTGACACTTCTTCACCCTCCTTTAACATTTTCTTTCTCTTGCAGAATTTTCTTTTGCTTCTCTGGCCTTTTTTTTTTTTTTTTTTTTTTATTAAACATGAAATCCACGAGTGTCCACTTTCTGAAGTGATAAAAATCTTATTCCTTACTTTTTTCTTTCTTTCTTTTTTTTTTTTTTTTTTTTTTCCCAGGCATTTTTAGCTTACAACACCTTTATTTTCCCGTCTCTTGGAACCGGT